>VUQH01048255.1:0-12642 GCA_015106775.1 Etroplus canarensis
CATCAGAGGGACAGCTCATGTTGAGAAGCTTGGAGACAAAGTCAGAGAGGCAAGGCTGAGATGGTTTGGACATGTTCAAAGGAGGGATAGTGGATATATTGGACAAAGGATGTTGAGGATGGAGCTTCCAGGCAGGAGGAGAAGAGGAAGACCACAGAGAAGATTCATGGATGTAGTGAAGGAGGACATGCAGAGGGTTGGTGTGAGGGAAGAGGATGCAAGGGATAGGGTGAGATGGAGGCAGATGATCCGCTGTGGCGACCCCTAACGGGAGCAGCCGAAAGAAGAAAAAGAAGAAGAAGAAGAAGAAGTCTATGAAAGAAGTACATTCTTTTTATTACAAACAGAAGAAGCCTAAAGGCAAGCAAAGTGGGCCAGTTTCATCTGAGGAAATTCACTGGAACGTATCAAGGAGCGCACTACAGTAGAAGATAATGTTGTTCATTACAACTACGTTCATACTCATATAGTGTCATACCATTTCCATCTCAAAAGAATATGCTGAGGTCTGTTGTATCTGCAAGAGAACCGGAATCTGCTATTTAAGAACACGTCTGTACCTCGCACATCTGTTGGCCTTGTGTTCTTCAAGATAAAAATGAAAGTAAAACTGGTTTCACTGGAATATTACATAATTCTTGCCAGGAAAACAGGGAATGGTTGTGCTCCAGAAATTCATCAGAAAGGTAAAGGATGTAAAACTGTAAGGCTGGAATGAATAATATTTCCTAGTAATCCATTGCCTTCTACTGCTGTTATCATAGTTACAGATCACTTCTGTTTATCTAAAAGTGATGTTTTCAAATTCTCATTGTAGTGTAGATCCTTAAAAGCATTTAAGAGCTTGTAAAATTCTGCACTGAAGCTGTGACCCCTTGACATTTTCATATTGTAAATATTCATATTGTGCATACTACATATTCTACACAGTGTTTAATTTGAGTTTTTTATACATATGGCAATTCATACAGAAAGCTTTATTTGTTTATTTATATTTATCATACTTTTTTACCTCTAAAATGTACATCTACTGCTGTTAAAAATGTATATTTATTTATATATGACTGAGGATCTGTAACAAAATACAACTTCCCCCCTGAGATAATTAAAGTATTCTGATTCTGATTCTGATAAATGCATACATCCACTGAAGGTTGTTGATGTCCAACTTCAATGATCTACTGTACTGTACTGTGGGTGAGCAAACAATGCAAACCATTCAAGGTACTGTGTCAGAAATCGTTGTATATATTCCTATTCAGTTTCATTTAAAAGACAGATTAACCATTGCCAAGGTGAAATATAACTAAAATGCATGTTGAATATATTAGAAGATATTAATGTTGCACTAAAAAGAACTTTTAAACTGTACAATCACAATGCTAAATGTCTTTAATGTTAAAAAGAGGGCACAACACTGGCTGAGATAATTTGCTATATAAGGCTTCTAGTTCTGCTTGGAAGGCATGAATGCAACATCCTCATATGTAGGCCCATTAAAACATTCATTGTTCTGCTGTTGGTGATTTCAGAAGTTGGAGTCACTGCTACAAAGACAGATATATACAGTACTGTGCGAAAGTCTCAGGCCACCCTTTGTTTCTTTATATTTTGCTATGAAAACGGGAAATAGGCGCAACTATTTATTGAAACATGTGAAAGCATAAATGGAAATAAAGTACATAAAGCAAAAATAGTGTTTGTATAAGTCTAAAAAGCTTGTTTTTTTTTTTACATGACCACCTTTATTCTTATACACAGCCTAAACTTTCTTGTTCCATTATATGTTTTCCTAACCACTCAAGCCTTTTTTGGGGTCATTGTCATGCTGAAAAATGAAGCCATTACCAACCAGATGCTTTTAAAACTTAAATTTGATGGTACTTTTTCAACCAAAATTTCTAATTCTGATTGAGTCTATAAGACCCGTTGCCACTGATTTTTAGTCCAGTTCTTGTATAATTTGGCATACCTTTGGTAATTTTCCTTGTTTCCCTTCCTTAAGCATGGCTTCCTGACAGCCACCGTTCCACTGAGACTATATGTGTTCATCTGTTTATCTGCTGTAGATAGTTTTTAGGCCTGCTACTTCTGCTTTTGTCCTTTACTTGTCCAGCTTCCTCAAATAATTTATGGACACACTGCACACCATGTTAAGATATGCCAAGTTCACAGTCAATACGTTTTTGGGAATCATCTTATTAATGCAAAAATACAATTTTATCTTTTTTTTGGCATTTCTTGACCATTCAACTAACAAAATGAGAACAAGTTATGTGTTTTTGCAACAGGCTGCTAGTAACAAAGTGCCTGAAGATACAATTTGATTCCTTACTAAGTTGTCTTTTATGTGCAGATACAGCACTGGTTCATCCCTTGTGTTAGGTGTCTTTTTTATGCTTGAATGATTCATAGATCAGTGTTAAGTGGCTTAACAATAAAAAAAAAAACAAAAAAAACATTCCTCTGAAAATGGTCAGGCACAAGGACTGGACTGAAAATGAGTGAAAATGTCCTAAGAAAAAATTTAAAAAGCCATCAGAAAGCATGGAGAACTATTGCTCAAGACCAATTAAAAAATGAATAGAAAATATGGCTCATTGGAAGCACAATTTAAAGAAATGAAGGGTGGCTCAAGAGGTTCGCACAGTACTTTTAGCAAATAGCAATATCTTGCTAGAAAGAGGTAGATTAGTAGTTTCAGTCAATTAATAGATATATAGATGTATAGACTTAAAAAGAATATTCTTACCTAACACAATGACCACAGTCTTCAGCAAAGACATCATGGTATCTCGGTTGCGTCGTGGTCCAGAGCTGTGCCGTGACATCCTCATGGTTCTTTGCCGCACATACACAAAGATGTGGGCGTATAGTGTCACCATGACCACAAAAGTCACAAGGTTAAACACTGCCCAGAAGACCAGGTAAGAGTTGCTGTAGAGCGGTGCCATGTTGGAGCAAGACTTAATACTACAGATACAGTTCCAGCCCACACTGGGTATTGCCCCCATGATTATAGACATGGTCCAGATAATGACAATCACCACCACCACACGTCGGTTGCTCATACGCGTGTGTAGCTGCATGCGGAATACGGTGATATGGCGTTCTATGGCAATGGCAAGCAGGTTTGCCACAGATGCAGTCAGGCTGGTATCAATCAAGCCTTGACGCAGCAGCCATGTTGAAACAGTCAGACGTCTTGTGTTTGGTCCTGTGTTGAACATCAAGTAAAAGTAAGCCAGTCCTGCAAAGAAGTCAGCAGCTGCCAGGTTGGCCATCAGGTAGTAAATGGGGAAGTGGAATCTCCTGTTGACGTAGATGGCAATCATTACCAGAAGGTTGGCGAGCATAATGAAAATGCACACGGTGATGCCGAGGCCCATCACCAACCGGCTGACGGTGTTCCAGTCAGTAGCGAGATGCTTGCCACTGCGGTTGTAGAAGAAGGCGATGGTCTCATTGTAGTAGCACTGTTCCTCATCCATGGTGGTAGTGGTGCTTACTGAAATTAGAGAAGATGTTATATTTGATTAAAGAATACAGTGCTCCTATAACACACTCTGTCTGTGTATGCAGTAGTCCTAAATATTTCATTTTAAAATGAAGGTGCCTTTTCAAGATCCATTGATCTAAAACACTCTGCTCTGCCTAAAATCAAAATCAGCAGACTAAATAACTATCATAAAAGTGCTAGATTGCATGGCAATTGGATCATCCTTTATACACCTATGATGTTAAAAGCAAAACTGCATAAAACGAAACCGAAAAAAAAAACTTTGATTAAATGTTCAAGTAGATGGATCATCTAATGCATATCGCACACGTGAAAATTGCAATCTGATTGTATTACTGTTTAACACATTTACTGTGCAAAGATGAGCTACAGTGTAAATAGGAGCATGCTTATGATTTAAATGTGAGAGTCAGTGCATCAGATTACCAAAATGAAGTAATGTAATTTATGAATCCATATTGTGAGAATTCCCCTTGTCAGTGATCATCTATAGCAGTCGCTATTATCTCATGGAAAACACATGGTGTTCATTATTCAACCATTGACACTAATTTACCCAAACAAAAGAGCTGATTTTGCTCATTAGTCATCAATGAGTTAAAAATGATTATATTCCTCTTTTAGAACAGTCAAAACAAAGCAGTGCTTCAGAAAACATGTACTTAGGGTTTCTGAAATATGGAAAACCCCAAATCCACATTTGGATTCAACCAACTTAACTTGATTCGTAATCATTTGTGTGTGTGTGTGTGTGTGTGTGTGTGTGTGTGTGTGTGTGTGTGAGAGAGAGAGAGACACTATAAGTGTTTCGCACATGGAAAGCAGTCATTAGTAACAGCAGCTTTAAAAGAGCAATAGGTCTAAAAATGATTGTTAGAAACAAAGCTTGTGTTGTCTACAAGTCACAGTTTACAGCAACTTTACACAAGGGTGGTGTGTGTTTTTTGTCTGCATGCTTGCCTGCTCTGTGTGAGCAGATGCGTGTGTGTGTTTATGTATGTGTGCTGTGTGAATAAGCCTCAGTGGGATATGAAGCTAAAAACATGGTTTTTTCCATCTGATCGAGGTTTATGAGTGTTTATGCTTTAAAAAAATGCATCTGAGGAAACTGGGAAATTAAGCAGAAACAGCAGCAACATAATGCCTAGCATCAGTGCTCTCTCTGTCTTTCTCTCTCTCTCACACACACACACGTACACACAGACACACACACACACACACACACACACCAACACACACACACACTGTAGTAAAGCTACCACACAGATGCTGGCTAGTCTCTCTCATTCACCTCAAACAGGAAACAGGACCTTAGGGCTAGAGAAGCATGTGTATGTGTGTGTGCACTAGTAAGATAGAGACGGGGGGGTGAGGGTACTGAAGAAAAAAGAAAGGAGAAAGACTGAAAGAAAGCGTATCAGAAGTTCTGGGTCAAAGGGCAATGCTTTTTCTTTAATCCTCGTCCTTTGATTTACTTTCTTATATGATCATCCAAATCCTTTGAACCATCTTTTCCTTCTGCTGTGACGCAGCAAAATTGCACACTGCCAAAACTGAAGTGCAAACATGAAGAAGCATTTTTCCCTCCTGGCTCATTTGCAATTTTGGGAGAAAAAAATTACAACCTTCACCTCTCAAAAATTCACATGAAAACTCAGAGATACTCTTGGGAAATGAGGTAGTGTTGAAAGTTGAAGTTTGCCAACAATGCTTGTTTCACTCCTGCACCTCAATTGTAAATCTCATTGTAATATACTATTATATAATGATAATAAACCCTTTCACAGGCCTAACCACTAATTTTGTCCTTGACTGCACCTTTGTTCCATAGTTCCTCATGCATTAACACACACACACATATATATATATAATAAATGTCTCAGAATTTTGGCAATGTATGATATGCTTGCAGTTCCTATCCAGAACTGGTATGTATTAGGTATTGCAGTACACCAGTGGCAGTACAAATGAAGTCCTAATCAATTCACCCAAGCTTCTGGATTTTGTTTATGTCTTTATTTTCCTAAAGTGGGCTGATAAAGATCTCCATCTGCAGCCATGTTTGCTTGGAGTGCCAGTAAAATGTTATTTTGTTTACTAAAATAGCAATCGTACATTGTATTAGCAGTATTGAATTATGACCAATCCTGGACAGTTCTAGACAAGCCAGCTGTATCTACTTTATGCAGTTTGCAAGGTTTCTTTTCATTCAGTGTGTTATTACAACGTGTGAAAATTTGACCACATCTGTTATCACACTGCTATATTTGTAGTAATGTCTCACTCCCTTCCTCTTAGTGATGGGTCTGTTGTTTCTCTTTGGTGTTCATGGTGTCAGTTATACAAGGCAGTCACTAAGCAGTTGAGGGAGCATTATGAAGAGCAGCTAAATGACAGATTGGAGTGCCAGTAAATTTTATTTTGTTTACTAAAATAACAATGGTGCATTGTATTAGCAACATTGAATTATAGCTAAATAGATATATGTGGCTTGTCTGGAACTGACAAGCCACATATATCTACTTAACTTCTGAGCACTTGCTGTCAAAAACACTGACCAGTCAGTATTTGAATGTTGGACTTGTTTTACTTTATGCTTATGCTTGTTAATTTACCATTGTTTTCTCTTTGTTGATTTTTAATGGTTTCTTTTGCTCTTTTAAAAGATCAGGCAAAATATTAAACCTTGCTTAAAGAACAGCCCAAGTATTCCTGTTTTAAAATAATAGTCTTGTGCTCATGTGTACATTTAAGCAGTTATGTTTGAGTTACCATTCCTTTTGTAAATGCAGGTCACTAAAAAAGCCCTTTCTAAGGAGCTAATAATTTGAGAGACTGGAGGTAAAATCTACAAGTCTTCTGTACAAAACTGAATATAGCGTCTCAAGCTGAACAACCACAGAGTGATGCATTAACAAGACCAACTGTGATACTATGAACTACGCTAGTTGACAAAGATTCACAACACTGAGTCCAACTCCATCCCGAAATATAAACCAAAGGGACAAGTGCAAGCAAAAACTGTTTTGCCTCACAGATAAATAGATTCATAGATAACTCCTGTAAGGAAACTGCTATTTTTAAATCCAAGGTTACATTTAAAAAGATGTGTATTTGTCTTTACACAGGCTGTATGGCTTCTTTACATTAAGTGTATTATTATGAAGTGTGAAAATAGCCCACATCTGCTCCCACACGGCTATTTTGTTTAATATTGTCCCATTACTTTCCTGTTTGTGATGGGTCTGTTGTTTTCCTTTAGTGCCTGAGGAGTTAGTTTTAATTACTTTAGAAAAGTCATTACAAACCCTGCATGTAATTTTGATGTTTTTAACGGTTACTTATATAAGGAAATCACTCGGCAATAAGGGAGCATTACGAAGAGCACCTTAATGACAGCAGCATTGCTAATTCAAAATAAATTCACAGAGATGGAGGCTCTATTACAATGACCACAGCAGATAAAAGCAGTTTATGGCCATTAAATGTCCAGAGGGAGCAATCAGCGGGACATGAGATGCCTGAGGCAAGTCATCATTACAAGAAAGTAGAGGAAGTGTCAGTGACCTCTCAGTACACATTCCCAACACTTTCATCAGTCCTTCGGAGCCTGCAGATGGGAGATCCTGTCATTGTGTATGTGTACAGTATGTGTGTCTGCTTGCGAGCAACAACCAGTGGCTAGGTACTGAACAACTAACAAATAAAGAGGGGGATTAGTTGCTGCATCTCAATTTGTGTGCTCACTGTACAAGAGAAAGTTGCACTGACTGATGTGTGTGTAGGTGTGAGACAGGAACGTTTGGAAGTGCGTGCATACAATGTGTTGAACTCCAGGTGCTGGCTAGAGAACAAAATGCTCACTGTGCCCAAGTGTGTGTCCATACACTCTCTTCATGGTTGTTAGCAATGTGTGATAAAGTCTGGTTGTGTGGAGTGAGAGACTGAAAGTGCATTTTGTGTGGGCAAGTGTCTAACAGGCTATGAAAGGACCACCCTGGAATCTATATATGTGAGGTCATTACTCAAGCATTAGCAGCAAGACTGCACCCATATATTCTCAATATATACCTAACAGACACACCTACATCCACACACACACACAACAATTACTGTAGTATTTCTTGTTGTTTGCCATTGCTTATTAACACTTAACGTAAACAAACAAAAACAAAAATACAGAGCTAATTTAGCATTAAATGGCAGCCTTGCAGGGTGAGATTGATTTTACATTTGAAATGTTCAGAGCTGCTAACACTCAACCTCAATGCCAACTTCCAGCTAGAATCTGATAAGTTCATTACACCCAAGGGGCAATTTCCAGAGCTGAGAAATTAAGCTAACATAGAAGTGGCAGAAACTGCAGTCCTCATTGACTCCCATGTGAAAACGCCCCTCCCTGCTCATCACTCCTGTCTCCCTGGGGGCGTGGGTACTTCGGATCTCTGGAGTGTGTGGCCGAATGGCTTGCTGTGGATGCTGGCATGGGTGGGGGTGGGGTCCCTGCCCAGTTTTTGAGCACCTGGGGTCCTGGGGCCTTGTCTTTGGCCTACTCAGGGATGGCCGTTTTCTGGTGGAGTCAGTTCAATTCAATTCAATTTTATTTATATAGCGCCAATTCACAACAAAAGTCGCCTCGAGGCGCTCCACACTGGAGTCAGCAGCCTGGCCCCTCCGGTCCCCTGGTGCTCTTGCCCTTTGCCTGTGGAGGATCTGTCTGGGGCCTCCCTCTTCCTTCTCTCATCCTCCGGGGTGGGAACGTGGCTGTCTTTGGGACTTGTGGCCTCAGGTCTTCAGTTTTCCTGGGGGGCTGCGGATGGCCCTGGTCTGCTGGGCCTGTCTCTTTCTGTCTCTTGCTCCCAGGGAGCGTGGGTGTGGCGTATCACCCTCAGTATTAATATGTCATATGTCTGTTTTTTCTATTTCAGGTGCTGTTTGCTTTTTGACTATGTTTTGTTACAAATGCAGTGGCTGGTGAACTGATGTGCTCTTGTCTTTTCTTCTTCCTTTCTCTTTTCTTTCCCTTACCTGTTAGCTCTGGCATTATTTTATATAAATTTGGGCAATAAAAACAATAAAATAACCAAGAAATGTATCAACAAGAGGAGCCTATATAGACATCCTCATTGCAAATCAAATGTGTTTGGCACAACAGGGAGTTCAGGTTATGATTCTGCTTGCTAAAGCTGCCAGATAAGACAGGTTAATAAAAAAAGCATATTTAAAGCTTGTTCAAAAACAGTTGTTGGGCTCTATAATGTCCCCCTCATACTAACTCTGAGTGGGGTGAGTTTTAGAGGAATGGCTGCACGGATTGATTACTTTGAGTCATTAAATTGCCCTCTTCCCTATGAGTGTTGCTGGAGCATTTTGGAACATTTCAGTGCTTGTCTGACTAACAATATGGCTTGCTCTAAGCCTTAGAGCAAGCCTTGGGCATTGTTAAAAAAAATAAAACAAAGCAATTGAAATTTGTAGAGTAATGGTTTACCTGTCATTGATAGGACACCAGTATTTTTAATGTACCTTCGGCTGCTCCCTTGTATCCCCCCTAAAGGGTCGCCACAGCTGATTAATTCCTATTGGTAATCTGGCAGAAGTTTTACTCCAGATGTCCTTTCTAACATAACCCTCCTTGGTCCTTGTATCAATACCTGGAATTGAATCAGGGACCTTTCGCTTGTAAGGCAAATGTGTAAACTACTGAACTACGGAGACATTATTGACAGAAGGGGAAATGTTTTTACTGAAATCTTTATATCTAAAATCATGAACTTTAGTAACAAATAACACTGGACAAGTGTATAGGTGTAGATTATTGTGCATAGTGATTTTATAAATGTGGAAAATGTGTATTTTAATTATGTAAAAACCTGAGTAGCCAGTGCAGGTTCTTGCACTTAAGTTTAATCCTCTGTATTGAAATTATCACATCAGTGCTATGACATGAAATGTAAATATAAACAATGAATAGTGAAAGCTATGTCAAAGAAGAACATTCGTAAAGAATTTAAGGAATTCTAATTCGATAACGTAAAAACTTTTGACAGTGATGTTATTAACATGTTGCTGTTATACTGGCAGTACATATTTAAAATGCTGGGTGGAGGGGCCCCAAGTGAATTTTTGCCTAAGGCCCGAACAGACTCTTGAATCACCACTGAAAGTAACTTCTGGCTTCAAAAGATCAACATGGCAGTGGCCAAATCACTGATGTTGAAGCTTCAAAATGTTGAGTCAGAAACCAGTGGGTGACATCATGGTGGCTATGATTAGTTCATATAATGTACGCTGAAAACAGTAAAACTTGAAAAGACCACAGAGTTTTTGAAATTAAAGAATTTATGGGAATGTCATTGAAGTCTTCTTTATAGATTATTGGGCATCTTGCGTAAACAACTTAACGGAATGGTTTCATGATGGTGAAATCTATTAACACATATTATGGCAGTGGTAAATCTTGGCCTAGCATGAAAAAAGTACTTAATCAGGGCAGGCATGTCAGCATCTGCCACAAAGTAATTTGTTTGTCCAGCTCATTCTGATTACAAGGACATTAAATCTGCTATTTTGTCCAAATTATGCACATGATATCCTTTCACATCAGTGTCTGTGCACCAGTTTTAGGTAATGGTCACACAGATTTGTCACATCTAAATACAAAGGGTAAATATCATTAACATGCAACATTTTGACATGCAACATTTTCGTGAGTTAATGTTGTGAACTCCCACCAAAACAAAGATCAAAACTCAAAAGTCTCAAACAGGAAGCAGACTACATTCTTCTGGCTGGCAGATCAAGCAGTCAACATGTGCTGAGCAGTTTTCAACAGTAGGTTGAAGAATTTAAAAAAGCAAATCTTTGGTGCAGATTTTTAAAAATTGTTTGTGCCAGCACAAAACCTTTTTAGCTTTAAGAACTAAACTCAGGAAAAATGGACTTTAAAAATGCATTTTTCCAGCTAGTTTTTTTTGTTTTTTTGCATACAGAGGTTCCTCTTTTAGATTATACAGTTTGGGGAGGAGAGTTTCTTAATAAATCATACTACTACCTTATTGTTAATACCAAAAACAAGCATGTCTTAACCTGTTTGATCTTAACAACATATATTTAGTGTCAAGACCCGCATGTTTCTGGTTAAGGTGGTAAAGTATGAATGAATGGGGGAGACAGTTCTTCATAACATTACATATATGTGCTGTGAATGTATTAAATACTAACGGTAGTTTTTAATCACATTTCTGCACAAGAAATTATAAAAATGAAAAGTCTGCATCATGCACATGTCACAAAATCAATCATTTTTCCCACCTCTCTAGCATGCTGGAACATTTTGCTCTGTTTGTTAAAATTAGTAACTCATGTACATCAGAAACATATTTTCTCACAATAATACCTTTTAGGTATAACATAATGTAATTGGTAATTTGCAGAAACAAACTAAATTATGTCCTGCGCACAGTTGGCTGTTTCAGATTATTTTCTTTGACTTCAATAAATATCTGCAGCCTATAAATGTAAGCAGAAAAAAGACAGCCACAGAGAAATAACTTCATTAACATAAGGTGGGAAAGGATCAAACTGTAAACAATGTTATGTATCTTCCTCAAATGTGATAGGTCATCTAAAATCCACTGATCCTACATTTACAGCACGACAGTCCACATTAAAGCATCCCTTCTGAGGATAAATCTGTTACTCCATCTGAGATGCCAGGAGAAGGTTTGCTCAAGAGCCTCATTTTCTAAGGTAACACTTTGCTTTTATGTCAGAAAATGTAGATTATCCTCTTACTGCCTGACCTTGGTCTAAATCACTCTGCTCTTTCCTGTTTGTCGGATTACCAATAAGCAAATAAGCTGCCCACTTGTTGTTAGTGGATGATTCTTAAATGCGCTACCCAATCAGTTCTGTCCTTGACACATTGTGCCAGTCATTATGGAATTGAATTGGCTATATAAGTTTATAGGCTGGTGCATTGATTACTAGCAGAATTCTCCACATTAATCAGAGCTCTTCTGAAATTACGGGCCCAAAGCTGGGTATATTTTTTTTTGTTCTCAGTTAGGCCACTGGTCGGACATGCGCTGAGATAAACCAACTTTATCCAGTCATTGCCAGACTTTAAGTTCACTTAACAATGAACAGTAAAGTCTGCTCCCATTCTCTCAACAATCTATCATCCAGCGTTCTGGTTGAAGTTGTAAATATGCAGGCCTAAGAGGAAAACCTTTAAGAACAACTCTCCTGAATGACATGTTATTCTTACATGGAACGAGAGTTTAGACTGTATGAGCGAAGATTTATTCGTGTTTCAGACAGATATTTGGGGCCAACTCCTGAGCTGGGATTCTACCCTAAGCTAAATATAATCCTCTGGGAATTGATTAAAGAGATAAAGGTAATTAAGTGGATCCTACATCATTTTCCAAGCATACTGTTCTTCTGATCTATTACTCTTATTTGCATTAAAGGATATTTATAAAGTATTGTAGTCCACAAATGCTCTCTTTCCTAAACGAGTCTTACTGATGTAGAGTTTTGCAGGAAAACTTTGTTTTTCTTTATATGGAGAAAAGGATACACCTTTTAGCTTTGGAGTTCAGAAAAGTATGATCATTAGAAGCTTGTTTATATGTGAGGCCACACAAAAATGCTAATGTGCCAAAAAATATCCCTGCAGTTCATCAGCATTATACTCCTGAGTGAGTTTTTGGCTCTGAGGTTTCTAGCTTTTAAAGAATTATTCATTTACATAAAAAGCCACAAAGTGTACAAATGTTCGCAGCAATGCATACATTATCGGACAGAAAAGTGAGTGCACAGCTGGGGTGCAATCATGTTTTTAAAAAAGTGCCAAACTATTTTTGGTATATAAAAGGAAAACTTTGAAGCATTTTTCAAACTATACTTTGATGTGAATGATTTATGAGACAGATGAAACATGTAAAAGTGAAAAAGGGTCTTCTCCAAATGCTTGCAAAAAGTCCAACAGCTAGGTTTTATGGAGCCCACCATAGAGTAGTAAGTTAAAAGCTACTCTCTTTTCCAATGCTTAACATTAACAGTGTCTGCAATTAACATATGAAATATTCATACATACTAAAGTCTGTAAAGAC
>VUQH01048260.1:0-17476 GCA_015106775.1 Etroplus canarensis
ATCCGATTCAGTCGATACACCAGTTGTTCTTGATTTTCCACGTGAATGAATGTACGTTCACACAAGCCATTCACGGACATCACCAAAACAGGATCAGGCTTCAAATCTGAAGTGACAGGAGAAGATCGGCTTTGGCAATGTTTCCCGTGCAAGGGTACAACATATGAAAGCGTATCTGCACACGTGTGACGCCAAGATGTGGTGTTTTGGCCTAAAGGAGAGCGTGTGCGTGCGCGCGTCAGTCGTGAAAGGATGTGACACAACAATGCGTATCTGTTCTTTCCCCCTCCAAGCAAAACTTTATCGCTTTTCTTCTTTTAAGCTCAGATTTCAGTTTAAAATCCACTGTGGAGCAACGTCTCCAATTATCAAATGCGTATACATGTATACAGTAATCTCCCGGCTTTTCTGCCCCCCCCAGGCCTCTCCCCTTTAATTTCAGTCTAATTAGCATAAAGAAAGAACAGTGCATCCACACCCTTGTCTTCTCACTCTGCTTCCATTGAGATTCGTCCCAGTAACTTTCCCTTTTTATCTGCTGCCAAGCTCCCGCTCCCTGGCAGCCTGCACCTCTCCTCCTCCTCCTCCATCTCCCTCCAGCTCAAGTTAGATAACTTACTGATGTGCTAAAGGCTGCTGACGCGCTGCAAACACACAGCAGCTGCCAGCAGTTATGCTGAATGGCAGCTATGGAAGCTGTATTGTAACAGCAGTTGGTGAAATCTAAATAATAAAAAAAAAGGACAGCTGCATGCGCGGTGTGGCTGCGCCGAGGTGGGGTGACTCCTCCTGGATGTAGATTTAGGGTCCGGGCTGTGTAAAAAAAAAAAAGTACAAACCTTTGAGAGGGTAAAACACTGCAAGCATCTCTTTTTTTCTGGGTACATTTTGTTCTTTGTTGGTGCACTTCTTACTCCCACTGACAGACAGCCAAACATGCACAACATTCATAATATGAATAAAGCCCAGCCATCTTAAACATCAGCTGCCCTGCACTGATAGGCCTCCTATCAAAACCCCACACTGACCCAGGGTTCAGCTGACAGCTCTGCACCACAGCACAAAATTCAAAGAAATAAAATGTTGTTCTGACTGCCAAGAGTCTCAGTAAAACTGAGTTTTCTTTACAGCTGGAAACCACTCGCTGCCTACCAGGATGCAACGCTACACGTTTCTAGACCACGAACAAAGAAAGGCTGTCCTGAGATCCTAAATGCTCACGCGCTGAAGTTACTTTTGTGCAAGTGGAGAAATTGGAAATTTGGGATTGAGGTTTCACAGACTGGCACATAAATCTAAATAGTAAATACACTCAGCCACTTCATTAGGCACACCTTGCTGGTACCAGGTTCAACTCCCTTCGCCTTCAGAGTTGCCTTAATTCTTCAAGGCACGGATTCAACGAGGTGCTGGAAACGCTCCTCACAGATTTTGCGTCATGCTGACATGACAGCGTCACACAGCTGCTGCACATCCATGACGAGGATCTCCTGTTCCACCACGTCCCAAAGGTCTCTGTTGGATTGGGATCTGCTGACTGTGGAGGACATCTGAGGACAGTGAACTCATTGTGATGTCTGAAATGATGTGAGCTTTGTGACATGGTGTGTTATCCCGCTGGAAGCAGCCATCAGAAGATGGTACACTGTGGTCATAAAGGGATGGACATGGTCAGCAACAACCCTCAGGTAGGCTGTGGGCTTTAAACCATGCTCAGTTGGTACTAAGGGGCCCAAAGTGTGCCAAGGACATGTCCCCCACACCATTAGCAACCTGAATTGTTGGTGCAAGGCAGGACAGAGCCACTCTTTCAAGTCATTTATGCCAAATTCTGTCTCTGCCATTCAAATTAAAAACTGAGACTCAGATTACACGACTTTCTAATTTTCTACTGTCGAATTTTAGCGACTGTTGCTTAGTTTGCTGTTCCCAGCTTTCAAGAGTGGCATCCAGTGTGGTCTTCTGCTGCTGTAGCTCATCTGCTTTGAGGGTGTTGCACATTCAGAGATGCTCTTCTGCAGTCCTTGGTTGTAATGAGTAGTTATTTGAGTCACTGTTGCCTTCAAATCCACTGAAAGCAATCTGGACATTCTCCTCTGAGCTCTGGTGTAAACAAGGCATTTTCTCCCAGGGAACAGCCAGGCCCCCAGTCTCGCGCCATCAACCATGCCACATCTAGAGTCACTTTAATCAACTTTCTTCCACGTTCATGCTCATGTTTGAACTTCAGCAGGTAGTCTTGACCATTTAATGATAAGCATGACATTTAGAGACACTCCGTTTAGCACACAGAGCAAACCATTGTACTTGGTAAAAAGGGCTGCAGGCCTACAACTAGAGTTGTGTTTCCAATCTTTGCTCCTAGCTGGTTGATTTCATTCACACCAACTCCTAAAAACCGATAAGTATCTGACTTGACGAGATGGTTCACTTTCATGAACCTCCACCAGTCAATGCACAATCGTAAACAAACCAAGAAGGGTTCGCAGTGAACCCAAAGAGATAATTTCTTTCAGCCTCTGTATAAAATGCAAAACTGCATCCCCTTCTACCTGCACTGCTCCCCACTTACATAACACAACCATACACCCCACAACGCTGTCAGAGAGCGTCACTGTGACGCTCAAACACGGCCGCCGTCCACAGATCAGTAACAAGGCACACGGAGCTAGAACAAACCCCCGAGCTCGAGGAGGCACGGTTCTCTGCAGGAACAGAAGCAAAACCTGCGATACGGCTCTGAACAGAGACAAAAGAGCTGAAAGCACTGTGACTAATCAGAGAAGAAAATCACTGGTTTGAAACAATTACACTGGAGCAATCCTGCCTTCGCAAAGCATCTGGATTCAATTTGTTTCTCTGCACATGAGCACAGAGGCTGGAGGCAGCCTTTCAAAATGTGAACAAAAGCAAAGATGACCACAGCGGTTCAGTCCGCCTGACCGGTGCCCCGGCTGGAGGGAGCATCTTTGCGCAACGTGAAAGAGTGAAGAGGAGGAAGAAACCCCGCCGAGCGCTCTCTGTCAAACCCACCCCTCACTTCCTCAAGTCAATCCACTGCTGCCCTTTCAGGTTCAATTCCCTGGCAGATGCCTTGCCTCTCACCTGCAGCGCTCTGCTCCCACAACAGCTGTCCACTAGCTTATGAGCTGGAGCGCACAACCAGGAGGCGATAACTCTAATAAGACAGCATAACAGATTACAACGGCGTGGAACAAAAAAAGTTCTGTAAAAATGGCTGAAAAATTACTACTGTTGACAACAATCCTCTGCTTATTCTTCAGCTTGGCTACAGAATGAAAAGGCTTTGCTGGGGAGGGGGGATCTGAACAGATTGTAGGTGTGACAATGGGGATAAAGTGTTCAGTAGCATTACTTACAAACCCCAAACACACACACACACACACACACACACACCTCCCTAGAGAGCAAACAGTTTTGGCTTAGCAGGAGCACTGCCTTATGTCTTTTCGGAAGTTGGACTTGATAATACGACAATATTTACGGAGGGATTTATGACTCCAGTCACTCGATAACGCTCCCTGGTGACAGTCAGGCAATACAAATTCTAACGCGCATCTTAAGAGGAGGCTGACGCTGCGGTTTGAACGCTTCTGCCGAGAACAGGAGAGGTGCTTTCATCTTTCATTCTTTCATCACCTGAATCATTTCAGTCCATTCACAATCCCCCGCACGTTTTCAGAGCCAAAAGGAATATGTGCAGACGCCACGCAGGGCCCAACCAACAGACCACGTTAGAAAAGCTGGAGACGCAGGATTCAGCAGGCGTGACTCGTTAGAGATAACCAGAATGCGAATGACAAAAGGAGCTCATGAGGTATCGTGATACAGCCATACTCACAGGTTAATGTAAAGTGTGAGGCACAGAAAGAAAGTGACAAGGTCTCTGAGACGTCAAGGAGGCGCACAAACGCTCACGCTGGTCTGGTTCACCATCAGATGAAGGTTTAAGTTCCAGCGTACTGTAGCTATAAGGTCAGAAGAAATCATGGCCATAAAGGTATGAAAATGTGTGAACACATCAGCGTGTCATAGCATTGACCATATTACTGATGATATCATGATGGTCAGAAGAAGACCCCAACCATGTCTTTCTAACGTGTGAGTTAACAAACAGGGCCACGCCCTCAATGCTCATGACTAATAAGATCATGATTGTCACAATCAAACAGGATAAAGTGGTATGAAACGTGCGCCATTAGCAGTAGGTCCAACATCTAAAGGAAGAGAAAATCTGACAGGATGATAGGAACAGTGACCACAGTGAATGTTGCTCACTGGCCTTGGAGTTTTCTGCTTGTAGAAAGGAGAGGTTACGCTGATCGTGTTGGCGAACCAATGGCCCTTGCTCTTGAACAGCCCTTACCTAGCTTAAGGCATTATTATGTCTTAAATAAACGTAATAACAGATAAAAACACTACTATCCAGACTTTTAGGAGTAGTGATTCTTGTGAAAATGGAAAAATGGCTGGAAAATGACCAAATATGAGCACAATTTGGGTGAAGAACCAATAGGTGATCATTGTGTGCAAGTTTCGCTGATATCTGACCAATACTCTAGGATTAAGACTTGCAGATGGATGGACGGACAATGGACACCTCACCATGGCATTAGCTCATTGGTCCTTCAGCTAGCTAAACTGTACGTCGGTGGTGCAATTCCCCCCAAAAATGGCAGAAAATTGCTTCATGGCAATGGTGGAGTTTAAGAATTTTCATGAATTAGATGGAAATTGGAAGCTTTTTGTATTTTACCAAATTTACCATAAATGGGTATTAAAACAGGTATTCCCAGCCCTGTCATCGACTGGCAGCCACTCCGAGGCGTACCCCACCTCTTACCCTATGACACTGGGATAGGCTTCAGCTGTGACCCTGAATGGATAAATATTACCATCTGTACATTTCTTTACCAAACCCTGAGAAAACACACAGTTCGTTTGATCATGAAGGTCGATTTTATCAGTTCAGCCACACCTGAACTCATCTGGCTGTTGACACTTGTGCGGTGTGTTCAGGAGAAAGTCTTACACAAGGACGGGTGTCCAAGAGAAATGGCTGAATGGACACACACAATGCAAGGAAAGCACCAAAATCAACTGACCAGCTGATCTCTCTATAATCCACTCTTACCATCAAACACCTCAAACACTCGAGCGCCATTCAACAAACTGAGCCCGCGGTACCGGTGGGATTACAATGCTTGGCTGAACAGACTCCCAAACAAACATACAGATGGTGTTTGTTCAGCAACCACAACAACCTGAGGAAAACACACTATACACGCACACATCGCCAGTGGGTAGCCAAAAAGTCTCTGCGCAGCATCTAAAGCTGAATCCTCAGGGACTTTTATCTCCTGACATTTCAATCCACACAGACTAGGAACTTCACTTGGAAGTCGGGCTCTGTGCAATCTCACATCAGAAAAAAAATGCACAGTGCCAGCCACTGTTACAGTACAGTATGGGTGCTGACAAACAAGCGAAACACACACAGTCGTGAGACACCACTGCCCACACTCACACACTTGCATCCGCCAGTGTGAGTCATCCAAAAAATTGCATTCAGCATCTCGTGTTTCAGCAGCAGAGCAGGCGGGGTTAAGACTTTGGTCCTCTGCTGTTGAGTCCAAGTTATTTTGTTCTGGCAGCTCATGGTCCAGCAAACAAAGAACACAACAGGAGGCAGAGCTGCTGGAAAACAATACCATTGTTCATGCAGCAAAAGGGTCATCGTGTGCTAGAAACACATGGCAATGAATAACCACACTGCTCAAGAAACCCTCGCAGTATTTACCACACACACACACACACACTTTCAGCTGAAGGCAGCAACTCGTGTGATTAATTTCAGTCTGGTTTTAGAAAAACAACACAGAAATCAGTAACGAAGGACATTTAGAGGGGAGACTCTGGGAATTTTACTCGATCTGACTGCAGCATTCGACGCGTGTGGCCACACAAGCCCAGTCCTCACGAAGGTGGCCTGGGTAGAATGGGGCTCAAATGGTTTTGATCCTGCTTATCAAACAGAGTATTCAGGGTCACTGCGGACAATTTCGCTTCATCAGGACTCAGACCTTGGACCTGTTTCGTTTATATCTGTTGCCACTTGGTCACATAATCTGCAATTATGCACAAGTGTCCTACTGCTGTTACGCTGATGACTGCCGGTTTTATGTCTCATTTAGTCTGGAAGATCACAGAAATTTAGATTCGCCTCAGGGCCATCAAGGACTGGATGAATTCTAATTTCTTGCAGCTGAACTTGGATAAAACTGAATTCCTTGTCATTGGTCTTTATTTCTAACAGTGTGACTCCCCACCTGGGAGAGCTCAGTAAGCCACAAACCCTGGCATCATCTTTGATCAAAATGTTAATTTCAATCAGTATGTCAAAAGTTTAGTCCAGATTAGAAATATTGCCAAGGTCAGACCAATACTTCAAAATAATATAAACGATCACCTTAGTCACTCTCATCTCCTCCAGGTTAGAGGTTAAAGGATGCAGCAGTTTCCCCGTCTACAGTTGGTACAAAACACGGCAGCAAGAATCACCAATCCAATTTAAGATTTCACTGATTAATTTTAAATTACTACATCGTATGGCTCCACTTTATATCTCACAGCTCCTAACATCTTATACTGCCCCCCCCCCAGATCAGAGATCATTGACTGTTACAGGTTCCACAATCCAGGATTAAAACTGAAGCTGCTTGGGCTTTCACTGTTTTAGCTCCAACGCTGTGGAACAAGCATCCTCTCACGATCAGATCAATCAGGACGATCAATTCCCCAGTTCAACAGCTCACCGGTATAAACTGGCCTTCGTGTGTTTTATAATATCTTTACAAGTTTTACTCTTGCCTTCATCGTTTTCATTCATTTTATGTATATTAGAACGTTTTAATGGTCTGAGTGTCCCCATAGCATAGCGGTTTACACCTTCGCTTCACAAGCGAAAAGGTCCCTGGTTTGATTCCAGGTGGGGACACACGCCCCTCTCACCATGCAGGGTTGTGTTAGGAAGGGCATCCGGTGTAAAACCGTTGCCAAATTACCAATCTTCATCTATGTTGAAGAACAGAATCATTAATTTACTAGCAGGCATGCCCTCGTCGCTGTTGTGGTGTCTCTCATTGTCATCCAGCTGCCTGTCCTTAGAGCCTCTCATCCTGCGGTCGTGCAGACTGAATCCTGTTGAGCTTTGGAGAACTGCTGTGAGCAGGAGAGCCACTCAAACCACAACGTGCAGAAGGTGGAAGAGCTGAAGAAGGACGGTGAATTTTAGTCCATGCACAGGGATGAGCAACTAACCGGAGGGGCAGCTGATTTGCTGTTGATTGCTTGAAAGCGTGGGTGCGCCTCGTTTCGTGCACATACGTCCACGTTCCTCGGTCTTGCTGCCACCATACATAAAATCTAATTCTGTGGGTAACACCAAATCTCTTCATGGACACCAGAACAGGATATAAATGGTTCCTGGTTGGATTTAAGTACGCATTTTTAAAACGTAAGATAGATCTCAGCCACCCAGCATAATTGTGCATCATTGTGCAGATTTGGATCTAATGCAGCTTATCTAATATTTCCCATCATTAAAGCCAGGTGAACATCAAATTTAAACTGGGCAGCACAGACTGAGGCATGCCCTCTGTGAGTACAGTCTGCTAAACAGTTTGTTACGATATTATACTCTGTAAGAGACATTCCTGATCACCAGCTTAATGCCACAGGATTTAATTGCTGCCACTTCCCCATCTGTATCTTCTCTCCTTGGTGGAGAAAACACACTTGAGCGTTATCTAATGGGAGCTGAAACCTCCAGGCCTTTTCATCTTCCATGCTTGTAATGAATTAATAAAGACCCGTTAGTTTCTTTAGCAGCCTCACAAAACGCTCATTGGATCAGCTCAAAAACACCCCAGGGCCCCCGCCACTACAGCACAAATTGCCACACCAGTGAGCATCTGTCTCCAACAGTCTACCCCCAACAGGGGTCAGACTGGCAGCACTGCTCTGCTTCTCTTCACCCTCACCGACTCTGTAATGATGCAGCCTGCTGATGACAGGAAGAAACCCCAGCGCTGCTTTTCTGCATGATGACATTTTCATACCTGACCCCCGAGCGGAGCATTTACCGGCTGAGACAAAGACGTCTCTTCCTCTTCCTTCGTAACGGGGATTTTCATGGCAGCTGCAACTCACGGCTTCACTTGTAGCGCCATATCTAACATTTACTTTTGGTCCAAAAAAAAAGATGAAGGCAGAATTTCCAAAAATAAATCGTCAAGCAGAAATTCTACTAAACGTTGGTCATTTCAACTGACAGCTCTGGCGACACATTCAGATTGCTTCGCCTGTCAAACAAACTCTGCAATGTTGCTCCGGTTCTGACTCAAAAAGCTAGCTCAAGTATGGTAACAATTTTTCAGTTCGGTTCTATGTTGCTCTATGTTTACAAGAATGACAGGAAGAAAAAAAGAGGAAAAGAATCAGCAGTTTGGAGGCATTTCACACTTTTCTTTAAGTGTCTGCTAAAGTTTCGGACTTAAACTGTAGTCAAGTGAGGTGACGCGACTGAAAAGCTCAGACGATGCTGTCCCCACAGGCTTCTCTTTCTCAATATGTTCACATGCTGGGAGGCTTTTATTTCAGAGCGGGGTTGCTGAGTGCTCAGTCACATAGTGTGGAAAGTTACCAATGACTTTTACTCACTAGAAACTCAGAAACTGAGTTCCAAACCTCCACTGACATTAACATCAACGCAGTAACTGACTGAAGTTTGCTGGAGGAGGGATGGGGTTGTTTTTCCTCTGGTTGGCCTGGGCTCCTTAGTTCCAGTGAACTTCTTAGTTCTTTATGACTCAACTCACCAAGCTATTTTGGATAATTCTGTGTTTCTAACTTTGTAGGGACAGTTTGGAGAAGTCCCTTTTTGATTCCCCATGACTCAGCCTCAGCACACATCAGCGTCTGAACTCACAAATGCTCTTCTGCATGAATAAGATAAGACAGATTTATCCCTTATAGGGGAATTACAAATCCCAGATACACACTAATATGTTGTTATGCACACACATGCAGAGGCGAGTCATGAGTGAAGGCCGCTCATCACCAGGCGCCAAGGACAGCAAATGTGGGCGTTCGGGGCAAAAATTCCCACAGACACACTCCAAAATCTCGCAGAAAGCCTTCCCAGAAGAGTGGAAGCGGTTATACCTGCAAAAGGAGGGGCCCAGCTCCATAGCAATGCCTAGGGACATAGAAAGGGATGTCACACAGGCTCCTGTGGGTGTAATGTGTAAGCGACCCAATACTTTTGTCCACGCAGCGCATATCAGAAATGGAAAAAAGTTGTGCTGGTGCATCTCTAGTGTTGACTTCAGTGATTAATAATTTTCTCTCAACTGACTAATCACAAAACTGCCTACTTGTCCATCACACAACCTCCACCTTTTTTACCTCTCCTCCCTCATCCTCCTCCTCCTCCTCCTCCTCTTTATAGTTTTCTCTGCAGCTCAAGCTATTAATCCAAAGAACCCACCCACAGGTCGCAACATAAGGCAGCTCCTTGTGTCCCACTGAGCCCTCATTAGAGCTTTTTCGGTGTGTGTGTGTGTGTGTGTGTGTGTGTGTGTGTGTGTGTGTTCTTTTGTTGGTTAAAGTCAGCCACAGCTTGAAAAGACTCCTATCATTTTCTTCGGCAGCCTAAACAGTCGCGTCACATTACACCGTCCTGCCTCTGCCACACAAGGAACCATGAACTCTAGCTGAACTGACACCCCCCTTCAAGCACATCTCTGCCTCAGTAAGCACACATGCGCTTCTCCTCCTGCATCCACCAAGTCTTCTCCTGCACGAAGGAGCTCTCAGGCAGTCTGGCTGTCCTCTCTGAGCATTTCTGTGGAGGCGTGTGGAGCAGCGGGCGAGTCTCCTCGCTTAAAAGGAAAGCCGTGTTTCCACTGCTGAACTCCACCTCGCCTGGAAAGCTGCCCCGAGTGCAGAGAAAGTCAAGGGTGACACTTCTCCACCTCCACCACAGACACTGTGGGAAAGGAGCTTTGTTGGAGACCTCTGACACCAAGGGGCAATTATGTGGTTTCTCTTCTGCAAAACCCTCGTGGCGCTTGAGCGCGACTTTTTGAACCAGCATCTCAGATTCGTTCCAAATCGGATGCCGAAAAATGTCCCCGCAGCTGCAAAACTCAAAGCTGAGTCTTTGCAAGCACGGCCCTGCCGGTGAGGACCTTGTCCTGTCTCTCTGAAGTGATCAAACCGTCACAGAAACCCAAACAGTGAAGCCTGCTGGGGCCGAGGAGGACACCCCTTTGTCAGGCGCCTCCTGCACAAACCTGGGGCGGCTGTGGCTCGGGAGGTCGAGCAGGTTGCCCTCCAACAGGAAGGTTCGCGGTTCGATCCCGGTTCGAGCGTGAATGTGTGCGTGACAGTAAAAGCGTGCTTAAAGGCATAGAATAAAGCGCTTTGAGTGCTCAGTCAGAGTAGTAAAGCGCTACATAAGCGCCAGTCCGTTTACTATTGATCATAAATTACTGATCAGCTTCACTGAGACAGATGATGAGGTTCACCTGATCACTGACAGCTTCTCCTCTGTAAGGTGCTGAAATAAAGAGCCTGGAGCAGAAGTGATGCTCTCATCACCGCTGCAGAACCAGAACAGAACCAGCCAGCCCAGGTTAGAGCTCATCCAGGCTCTATTTGTTACTGTTGGTCCGACTGCTCATTTCTACAGCATGTTATGGACCGACAGGAATCCATCCTCCAGCTTTCTCAGTGTGGAGACAAAGTCCCGGTGAGGAGCGCAGAGCACCAGCTCCAACTCATCCAGCGTTTCTCCATCACTCCTCCGCGGGCAGCTCGGCGCTCCCTCCGCGGGCAGAGGTGCCCGGTGGCCGGCGGCCGGCGGCCGGCGCAGCAGGTGTCCCTTCCCCAAACAAACTAGCGAACGGCCCGGCTTACCTTGTAGACGTTCTCCGTTATGCGGTGCACCTCGTCGGTCCGGGACATCCTGGTCGGCGTGTCAGTCAGAACCATAGAAGAGTTCCTGCGGGTGAGGGCGGCGGGTTTCTGCCGGGCTGTAGCCGCTGCTGGCGGGGAGGAGCGGCTCGTGTCTGCGGGCGGACTGACACACAGAGAGCGCGCGTCTGGCCGCGGGATCCCGCTTTTTATAGGAAAGTCCTCCGCCGCGCCCACAGCGGACCCACGCGGCCCGTCAGTCAAGCCGGCCGGAGCCTCTCGGTGGCGCGCGGAGGCGGACGCTCAGAGGGGGGCGGTGCTGCCTTCACGGGCGGTGGGAAAAGGGGGAACGTGCTACCGAAAGCGCAGCAGACGGTCAGGGCGGCGGATCGCTGAAGCGCAGCGAAACAGTGCAACACGAACGGACATTAATTCAACATTTCGTAAAGGAAATAAGCAAAATGTATCGTTTAAAAATCTCAGATTTGGATTTTGATGCGTGGACCCAGGACCGCAACAGAGCTGAGCAAGGGCAGAGCTAAAGGGGGCCCCGGGGTGGCACCAGCCCCCCCTGAAATTGGTTTGTGTTGTCATATCAATAATCAGGTGCAAAAAAATGCACGCATGAATGAACGACTGATGGAGAGAGACATCCATCATACCTGCTGCGTTGTGTGTTCCTGGTTGTGTAGTGGTTTGCGCATTCACCTCACAAGCAAACAGTCCCTGGTTCGACCCTCTCACCATGGAGGGTTGCATCTGGCATAAAACATCTACCAGATTACCAGTGTGGTTTAATCCATAGGTCACCTTCTTAATATTTTACTGGTACCCATTTCTTACTGCTGGGTGGACAGAGGCTCAGTCAGTTACTTACTTACTGTACTTTATCTCTTCGTCGTTGCTAGGTAAATCCTCTACAGTGATCATTGCCAGGTCTTCATCTGTTTTATAATTGTAGCGCATGGGTTTAGGGTCAGTGATGTAATGATGTTGCTTCCATTGTCTATCGAGTCAGGCCTTAAAACAGTTGGACAGGGACAGGGCCTGGGCCACGTCTTCCGGGAGTGCATTCCATTTGTCGAGCGCTCTTTGGCTAAAGAAGTGGCTTCTAATGATCTTCTTACAGTGCTGTTCCCGTAGCTTCAGACTGTGCCCTCTAAGTCCTAGTTTCTTCTCGTCGTGCTTGAGAACTGGATCCATCAAGTACTTGTTGTCCATGATCTTGTAGCATTCGATCATATCGCCCTGCTTGCTCCGGTAGTACATCGAGTGTAAGCACATGGCCTTCAGTCTTTGCTCATAGGAGAGATCTACAAGCTTGGGAACCATCTTGCTCACTCTGTGCTGGACACCCGGTCAGGTGGGCACTGGGACCTTGCCTAAAGGTCTTGGCACAGTGGGGGTCTGACCAGAATTCAAAGTCATGACCTCTCGATCATGAGCCCGGCACCTTAACCATTACACCACCGCCCCCGCAGCTGCTGTGTTGTGTACCTGGATGACCTGCTGGTATCGCCGACAGATTGCCGTCCAACCTGAGCGAGGTCTTCACTGCTACTCAACAGGCCGGACTGCGGCTGAACCCTACAAAGTGCCCGGCGCTGGCGAGGGAGACCGCATTCCTGGGCCATGTTGTCACCGCTGATGGCATAGCCACCAACCCAGCTAACGTGACTGCAGTCTGGGAATGGCCCACTCTTGTGAACATCAGCGAGCTGCAGAACCTCCTAGGCCTGGCATTGTATGGACACAGCTTCATCAGAAACTTTGCCACCATTACCAACCCTCTCCACCAGCTGGTCAAACATATTATAATATAATAGGCTATAACAGGCCTGTTATAATGTGTTGGTTCCTCCAGGTTATTGTAAATTATGTGTTTTTTTGTGTTTCATGGTGGAGTGTGGTCAGGAGTCTGGTCAGACCTCCTCACCATGACTGAGATTACTGTGGGACTTACAGACTTCTAGCCACTGTCCCTGTTGATTTGTCTGTGTTAGTGCTAATGAAACTACTTTTCTGGGGTCCTGAGGTACAAGGAACACAGGAACCACAATTTCAAAATAATAAAAATAGTATACAGTCCACCAGGGTCTCAGCTGTGGGCAGCATGGAGGAATGACGGTCAAACCAAATGCAGTCTAACAGGCAGACAGGGCAGGACAACATGCCAACGGTCTTTAATGGATGGTAAGTTCAGAAAACAAAGACTGGAAAACCTTGAAACATGGACCATGAACTGCAGGGAAACACACAGCTGGAGAGAAATGACGACACTGAACAAACGACTGACGGGACTATAACTACACAGACTAACTGCCGGTGAGACACACGGGGAGAGGAACACAGGTGGCAACAATTCAAATAATCAGTCAGGAAACAAAACTGAACACAAGACAGGAGCTGTAACAGCTACCAACGAAACAGGAAGTGGGAAACATAACCAGGAGCACAGAACCAAGACCGAAGGTCACAGATGAGGAGACAGTGAGGAGACACGGGATCAGCTAACGAACGGCAAAACACAAACAGAGGCTAGAGCAAAATGTGATCAGAACATAAGCTCAAACCCGAAGGATTACAGTGAACAACTCTGAAAAACACTCACTCTGAAATCATTATCAAACTCATCCAAAACTAGAGCGCAAACTCCTCGGATCGTGACACGAACGCTCCAACATCCAATCAGAGCATCACAAGCTGAATCTGACCAGCAAGCGTCCCACCTGCAGAGATGCCGCCCACGCACCTGACGAAGTCTGGCTCAACCAAAATGTCACATATTCAATAATTATTGCAGTAATGAGTGAGACAGTGAGCAGGAGCCATGTTTGATTATTTTTTTCATACCAGTAAAACAATGGTGGGACATATGGGGGAACATGGGGGGTCTGCAGCCCCTCTGGGAAAACAGTGTCCTCCTCTGGGCATCCTTGTAACTACAGCTACACACTCACTGGCCACTTTTCTAGGTACACTTGAACAGCTGCAAATATCTAATCAGCCAATCACGTGGCAGCAGCTCAGTGCATTTAGGCATGCAGGCATGGTCCAGACAAGCCGCTGACGTTCAACCCAGGCCTCAGAAAGGGCAAGAAAGGTGACGTGACTGACTCTGAATGTGCTCTGGTCGTTGGTGCCGGCCACGATGGTTTCAGAGAGTGCTGGAATTTTCCCACATGGCCGCGTCCGGGGTTTACAGAGATATGGCCTGAAAATAGAAATTATCCAGTGAGCGGCAGTTCTCCGGGAGAAAATGCCTTGTTGGTGCCAGAGGGTCAGAGCAGAAAGGCCAGACCGCTTCCAGACGGAAAGGAAGGCAGGAGTAACTCAAAGAACCGCTTAATACAGCCAAAGTATGCAGAAGAGCATCTCTGAACACGCAGCAGATGGGCTACGACAGCAGAGGACCACCCCTCAGAGCTAAATATCGGTTTACTAACAGAGACCCTCCAGCTGAGTCCCCCCCTACAGGAGATGGCCATAGAGTCACTTATTTTTAGAAAATGTAAGCTTTCATAAACCCATAATAGAAAAAGACTCCACTGCTGTCCACATATGTGTGCCTGTTCTATATTTGTGTGGCTTTTGGCTGAGTGGGCTCGTGTTGGTATGAGTGGGACGGAGGCACATTCACTTGGATTTCAAAGCCTTGTATGGTGGGCAGGGGAATCCCACACATCACGATCTGAAGGCCTTTGAATGGGGATGTATTTAAATAAAAGAGACAAAGCAGAAGATAACAGAAGATGAGTGCGAAACAGGACAGTCGTGCCTTTTCTTTTCAGCAGCACTTTTTTTTTTTTTTTGTCTTTAGTGAGACAGAAGAGATATTTAAAAGCAGCTTGTAGCCCAGATAATAAAGTGGCACCGTGGCTCACTACCTGAACAGACTTGTTTTGTTTTGACCGTCACATCCGATTAGAGCGAGTCCCGAGGAAACCAGACTGCAGGCAGCTAGTGGAAATCAATCAGGCGTGTTTGGTGTTTGCTGGAGCAAACGGCAACCTTCCCACTGTCAGCAAGGCCATTGATTTACTCCCCTGTGAATATTCAATCCCCGCAATTAGTTTCCGTAATTGAATGTAAGCTGCCATTATGTTTGCCGACAGCCAACCCATTCTGAAGTATAATTATGCACAAATAAATTAAGACATTGATTATCCATTAGTCGTGGGTAGTTCAAGAAATAAACACAGCTGGAGACTTAAGGTTAAAGTCAGGACTGAAGCCACAAAAATGATGAATTAGACTCAAGACTAGAAAAAATTTTAATACTGTCGCCTGGAATCAAACCAGGGACCTGTCAGGGTTTGTGAGTGCGCACCCAGAAGCAGACAGACACAGGTGATGAATTGCAGGAGTTTTAATAAAATACACAAGGATGCGAGAGCGTGCAAAGCCCAAAACTTGAACGGTGAATCCAGAGCTGAGAGCTTGTGAATGCTCCTTCCAAGGTGGCGAGTGGCACAGCGGAGTGAGAGGCAGATCCTTCACCAAGCTTAGAGGAGGCTCCTGAGTCTGGTTTGGTTCCACAGTGTCTGTCGCAGCGAGCCAGGCAGATGTAAAGGCGGCGAGTCCAGGCGGGGTGTCGCGGGGCCTGCAGGTGAGCGGCCACCGCTCCAGCCCGAGGCACGCCCACACCTGGAGACTCAAGCACACGATTGGTTACCTGACCCACACCAGAGGGAGAGAGACGAGATCCCAGGAGACAGGGGACCGGGACAGGACCATTCGCCTTACAAGCAAAGGGTCCCTGGTTCGACTCCAGGTGGGGACACAAGCCCCTCCCACCATGGAGGGTTGCGTCAGGAAGGGCATCTGGCGTAAAACCTCTGCCAGATTAGTGATGTGGATTAATCCACCCTGGCAATACAAGGGGGCAGCTGGAGGTGCAAAAATAACAAACTACAGATAGACACACTGAATATAACTGATTATGTTAAGAAAATATTCTCTCAAAAAACACCTCTGTGTGTTTTAATATCTGCAGTGTGTAACTACCTGCAGAGTTTACTGACGTGGGACTCCACCTGAACTGTAACTATAGCTTTAAAAAGCCAAAAAATCATCCGCACACCAAAGCTCTGAATGTGAGACATACGATCCACACTGAAGTCACCAGTAACGAGACTTCGTGACTTGCTGTGAGATGACTTGACTCCCTAAAGGCTCGACCTGATTACTGATAACAAAAATATTCCAACGTAACATAAATAATCAGCATTTTAAAAACTGATAGATGTGTTTGACTCGCGCCAACAAAGCTTGATATATGTAACACTTCAAGCTTTCCCGTCCTGGAAGGCACAAAGAGCTACTTAAGCCTCAAAAATTTAAACCCCAGAATCTTAGAGCAAAGACCCCAAATATTAAATGCTCCCCTTTGAGCAATACTTGGTGACAACAGGAAGGAAGAACCCCGTTTGAACAGAAAAACGCGTCCAGCAGGTCCAGGCTCAGGCAGGGGCAGCCATCTGCTGTGCTCCGATGCTGAAGTGCTCTGCTGGGATGAATCCTGATCATTCAAGACTGTTTGTGAAGTGGCTGCTTTTTCACTCGTTTTCAGTCTAGTCATTGTACCTGACGTTCAGAGGAATGATTTTGTTTGTTTGTTTGTTTGTCTAAAAGTCATGTCCAAAAATCCAGCAAAGACCTGACTGATGCATCTGGCGCTTGTTAAATGGACTGGTACTTATATAGTGCTTTTCTACTCTACCTAAACAGTCAAAGTCCTTTTTACAACAAGCCTCATTCACCCATTCATACGGAGCTTTTATCCATGCATGTAAGTACATTTAACTATCACTTGCACATTCACGTGCTGATGGCTGCATCGGGAGCAGGGATGCTTCGGCACGTGGGCCGGAGGAGCCGGGGATTGAGTCGCCAAACTTCCGCCTCCTGAGCCACAGCTGCTTACAGCAGCTTAGATTCCTAAGGCATCTTATGCAATAACCAGGCCCAACGTTCCTCAGTTTCCAAGATCAAACCAGATCAGGTGAGCTCAGGCCGACGCCTCATCAGAAATGGCTTCAGTGGAAGAGTGGCTGTCAGAAGCCATTCTTAAGGAATCGAAACTAGCTGAGGTATGCCAAATTACACAAGAACTGGAATAAAAATCAGTGGCAGCAGGTCTGATGGAGTGAGGTACAACAGCGAGTGTCCACAGCCTTCTGTAAAACACGGTGGAGGCTCTGTCACGGTTTTGGATTGGATTGGATTGGATTGGATTGGATCGCTTTATTGTCATTTCAACTACGTATAAATACACAGTGAAACAAAATAGCGTTCCCCCAGGACCCGGTGCCCCATACAAGGGTAGTGCCGGCCGGCCAGCCAGGGCCCGCCTCCGGCCCGCCTCCGGCCCAGCACAACACCCCGCCCGCGATGTCCTCTTCCCCGGCCACCGGCATCAGACGACGCCGAGGACTGAAGACCCGGTCCACACAGCAAGCCGAGATCAGAGCCC
>VUQH01048263.1:0-23054 GCA_015106775.1 Etroplus canarensis
CAGTGCATTTGGGCATATACAGATATATATTGCTGTGGGACTTCCAGATACAAATGGACAAAATGGTGGTGGCTAACCAACCGGACATAGTGGTGGTAGACAAGTGGAAGAAGACGGCCGTAGTGATAGATGTAGCAATACCGAATGACAGCAACATCAGGAAGAAGGAAGACGAGAAGCTAGAGAAGTACCAAGGGTGAAGGTAACAGTGGTCCCAGTGGTAATTGGAGCACTAGGTGCAGTGACTCCCAAGCTAGGCGAGTGGCTCCAGCAGATCCCAGGTACAACATCAGAGATCTCTGTCCAGAAGAGCACAGTCCTAGGAACAGCTAAGATACTGCGCAGGACCCTCAAGCTCCCAGGCCTCTGGTAGAGGACCCGAGCTTGAAGGATAGACTGCCTGCAGGGGTGAGAGGGGATTTTTTTTATATATATACATATATATATATATATATATATATATATATATGTATATAAAAGTCTACACACTCCTGTTAAAATACCAGATTTGTCTGATGTAAAAAAATGAGACCACAATAAGTTATTCCAGAAGTTTTTCTACCTTTAATGTGACCTATAAAATGTACAATCTAAGGGGGAAAATATGAAAAATAAAAAATACACAATAAGCTGGTTGCATAAGTGTGCACACCCTAAAGCTAATACTTTACTGAAGCACCTTTGCTTTAATTACCACATTCAGTCATTTTAGATACACATCTCTCATTGACTAAAGTGACTGATAACCCCAAATAAAGGTTAGCAGGATTTTTCCTTACAATCACCCAGTTGCATCCTACAGCAAATGCCAGAAAAGCCATGGTTTGCAGAAAGCTTACAAAGCATCAAAGGGATCTTATTATTCAAAGGTATCAGTCAGGAGAGGTGTACAAAAAATTCCCACAGCATTACATATACGGTGGAACACAGTGAAGACAGCCATCAAGGAGTGAAGAAAATCAAGAAGAAAACCACAATGATGTTACTGAGAACTGGACGTCCCTCCAAAATTTATGAAAAAAACCAGACGAAAACTGGTCAGTGAGGCTTCCAAGATGCCTATGGTGTCAGTGAAGGAAGTACAGGAATTTCTGGCAAGTACTGGTTGTGTAGTATATGCGACAACAATCTCCCAAATTCTTCATATGTCTAGACTATGGGGCAGGGTCATAAGACAGAAGCCTTTTCTTACAAAGAAAATCATCCAGGCCCAGCTAAATTTTGCAAAAGAAAAAAAATACATCAGGTCTCCAATAGCACGTAGGAAAATGTGTTATGGTCTGATGAAACCAAGGGTGAACTTTCTGGCCACAATTATATAATGTAAGTTTGTTGCAAAACCAACACTGCACATCACCAGAACAACGCCATACCCACAGTGAAGCATGGTGGCAGCGGCATCTTGCTTTGAGGTTTTCTTCAGCTGGAACTGGGGCTTTAGTTAAAGTGGAGGGATACGTGAACACCAGTCTAAATACCAGTCAGATTTGGCCCAAAACATTCAGATGTCTGCTAGAAAGAAAAGCTGAAGAGGAATTTCACCTTTCAGCATGACAATGACCCGAAGTGTACTTCCAAATCAACAAAAGAATGGTTTCACTTGAAGAAAATGAAAGTTTTGGAATGGCCCAGCCAGAGCACAAGACCTAAATCCAGTTGAAAATCTGTGGGGTGACCTCAAGGGGGCTGTGCACATGAGATATGACAGACTTGGAGTGCTTTTGCGAGGAAGAATGGGCAAATATTGTCAAGTCAAGATGTGCCGTGCTGGTAAGACTCCTGCCCAAAAAGACTAAATGCTCTAATTAAAGTAAAAGGTGTTTCAACAAAGTATTATCTTTAGGGTGTGCACACTTATGCCACCAGTTTATTGTGCATTTTTTTTATTTCTAATATTTCCCCCATAACACATTCATTTCCTTTTCAACTGAATTGTACAGGTTATAGTTCACATTAAAGGTGGAAAAAGTTTTGAAATTATATAAAACTTGATATTTTAACAGGGGTGTATAGACTTTTATATATCCACTGTATTTCTTTATTATTATTTTTTATCTGGAGAGAGCCATAGTCTGTAGATTGCTCTTGTGGTATTAAAACTGCATGATTATTTTTCCAGGAACATCCAAACTCTAAATGTTGTTCCTTCTGGGGAGCTTACCTCTCTTTTGGGGGTACCTACCAACGCTAGCATTCTTCCACAGCTTATTGAGTGAAAGATTAGGGTGAACAGGAGGGAGGCTCCTGGTTAAAAGGACAGTTGACCAGATGACCAACCCCCCATAATGACAATTATTGTCTATTTTGGCCTGGGGGGCAAATCGCCAGCTCCATTATCCTGCTATAGCCCAACAGGGAGGACAAATGTAATTTTCTTACTGGATCCCAGCTGGGCTGCAGCAAATGTTAGTGCAAAGGAGATAATCTTTCTAAAACTTTGAAAGGCCCTAAAGAAATTCCACTGGGGTGTATTAGATAAAAGCTGCCAGAGGGAAGTGTCTGTCAAGGACCCCTTAAGGCTCAGTAATACGGTTGTTTTCCTGCCTTGTAATAATGATAGTGGTCATTTCGATATGTGCAGGTAGCTATATGGTCATTATCAGAATCCCTTTAAAAGATTTTTTTTTAAAAATAGGCTGTAATTTCGCTCTCAGAGCTGCACAGCTGCAGGGAGCCTCCTGTGTCACTGAAAAACTCACCGGCTCTCACCACACGGTGGCCCTGTGTCTCCTTCTCGACGCTTCTCCTCTCCTCTGCCACCGTAAAGCTCAGCCTCCCTCCCTCTCCCTCTCTCTCTCTCCCTCCACCAACACCACCTCCTTCTCCTCCTCGTCCTCCCCGCTGCCTCCACTCTCTCCTCTCGCCGCGCTGCGCACAGCCACGGACGGTCCTCTCAGCTCCGTGCAGCCCGGTGCGAAGATGGTCGGCGCCTTGTGTGCTCGCAGGTTGGCCCGCCGGTCGCGGTCAGCGCTCATAGCGGCTCTCACGGTGCTGCTGGTTCAGACGCTGATTGTGTGGAACTTCAGCACCCTCGACTCCGGCGAGGAAAGAGAAAACGGCGGGTCAAACGTGCGGGAGAAGCGCGACCGGGTCGCGGGCAACAAAGCCGCCGGCAGCGACTATTTCCAGCGCGGGGACGAGCAGCGGCAGCATCTTCCTCCGCCGGGGAGGGGGGCGTCTCGCCACATACAGCAGCCGGTAAGACGGAGGCGCAGCCGCTGTATTCATGTCAGGAAAAAAAAAAAGAAAAACAAAAAAAAACTGTCTCGCCGGGGATGAAGGGGTTGGCAGGCGGGTCAAAACATCTCCACTTCACCGTTTTGGGAGACAAGCACACGGCAGGGCCCAAATGAGTGTTTGAATGTTGTCACTAGAACAGAGGCTGCCTCGTAGGAAAATGACAGGATGTCTGAAGCGAGACAGATGCAAAGCGAACCCTCTTTGTGCTCCTCCGCCGCCGGGGAGACTGGCATCCGCGGCTGAATGCTTGCTGAAGTCTGGAGCCACATTGCGCCGTTTAAATGTCCATTTAAATGAACGCACTCCTGTCCAGACTCCAGTTTGAAATGCCAAAGCTGAGGATGAAATCTGGACTCAGGCTCCCCTCTCTCTCTCTCAGGGGCGGAATAGTAGGACAGAAGGGCAAATCTTTCTTTAAATCCTAGCTGTGGAGGTGATTTAATAGCAGAGTCGATGACTGGGGTTGTAGTCTAAACCTGTCATGCTCTATTTGGTATTTCAAGTCAACTAACAGTAGCTGCACGGCTCAGCAGCACTGTCTCAGCGGGCCAAATTGAAACATAACCTAATTTGCAAAGTAGTTTTGGAGTGTACAAAGATCAGAGTCATCTGTTTGTGAAAACAGGAACAGTTTTATTGGTACTGGCAGCATAAAACACGAAGCTTGAGATAGATATGGAGACAAAGCAAACTTCCAGACCAGCATAATGAACATCTTGAACACATATTCATAAATCAATAATATTAAATCAAGTTAAAGATAAATTAAGTTGTTGCCTATGGGACTATTACTATTTAGGAGGATTTACATGATCTAAGGCTTTTTTTCCCGCTTGCTGAAAATGTGAAAATTGGCTCCTGGAAATCTAAATATTTATTTTGTACATTCCACAAACTGAGATTTTTGCCGGAGGCCAACGCACCGAGCAGGTTTCGTTTTTGCACAGTGCTTCCACACAGCATGTGATTAATTTTTGTATCAGATTAAATTCTCAAAAACTGAGCTTCTGGCTCGCATGAGCTCTCGAGCAGTTAGACTGCACTGAGAAAGGTGGACACAGTCATTCCTGGCAAGTGTGCAGCCCTTTCTCTTCATAAAGCTGCCAGCCATTCATGTGTAGCCCTCTCTTCAGCTACCATGCAACCCAGTAGATAACTGGCTTTGATGTAGTATGATACACTGTGCGACAGTCAGTCACTCGGAGCCATGTACTGTATCATCTGTCTCCTCTGCAGATTTTCTAGTGATTCACTCACTTCATCTGGTGGGACACACAGTTCCACCTGCCGGCAACTTCGCAGTGCAAAGTCATGCCAAGGCAAGGTTATATTTGAGTCAGTATTCTATTTTTTGATAGAGAATCCTTTAAGGAAAAAATACCTGTATGGATTGTGGTACTTGTTAGTGAGTTTGTATCATAACACATCTTGGTGTTAGTGTCATTTGTTGCGTGGAATTGCTGTGTTGCACGCACGTTAAATAAGAGTAATTGTGGAGCACTTGTGTTGAGACCTTTTTCTTGTTGCTTCACAACCAATACGCCAAATGTATTTCACTATTAAAACACATACAGTCAGCCAGTTTGCCAGTTAGTACATCAGCCAAAAAGCACGTCTGCTACGTGCCTACAGTTTGATGGCCCCCGGATTCTTAAATTCAACTGGTGCTCTCGGCCACATGCGCATTCCCCGCAGTGGTTAATCACTGCATTCTCATTTTTTCCCCTTTTGGCTGATTAGTGTGTGTGTGTGTGTGTGTGTGTGTGTGTCTTGGCAAGGCAGAGTTGTCCACCCTAAGGCTGATGCATAAGCGCCAACTGATGCTATATGAGCCACCACATCAGAGAGGGGGATAGCAGCACTTTGATCCAGAATAGAATGAGCCAGAAGCTACAATATGACAATAGAAGAATTTCTATGTGATAACTTGTGTTGGATGGAAACATTATGCATAGCTTTGGATGTGTCATCCCAGCAGGCAGGAGCTAGAGTTGTCATTAGTGGTTGTTTCCTGTCGTGTCTCTTTAGGGAAATTCTGCTAGAGAGTGTAGACATTTTCTTCTTTAGTCCAACAGACGCCGCAGCTTTTGTTCACATCTCCACATCCCCAAATATCTGGATTTAATCGCACAAATGATATTATGTCACCTCTGAATTTGTCTTTTTTCACAGGCTGTGGCTACCTGTTAAAGATTTATGACCAAAAAAGAAATCTACACGTATTAATTAGTCTGTCCTGTTTTGCCTGACATCATTTTATTACCAGCATTAGTATCATGATTATTATTAATAGGTGCTTATTAAGGCGGTGCTGGTGATAGATGTGAAAAACTTTTAATGTGCCAGAATTAAACCAATCTACTTTCAGCTGCAGACTGAGTAAAGCTCTGAAAAGAGTCTGGCTTCACATCTGGTTGTCAGTGGTTTCTTTCCATCTGCTGCAGTAGTCATATACTATCATGATCCCCATGTGCCCAGCGGGCGTCCAGCTCACACATGTTGTAAAGAGTTTTCCCATTAGTCATGGTAATACAAGTAACATTACCTCTGATGTACACTTTTTCCATTGCACTGTGTTTTCCTAATAATTTCCTATGGCAAATATGGAATTATATACCATCTGGAGATATGAATTTTACAGTTTTCTTTTCTACATGGCTCCACAGTATGGTGATAATATATGACTTGCTTAACTTAAAATTATTATAAATTATATTGTATTATAAAAATGTCCATAACCATTTTTCTCACAGTAATGCACTTGGCGTTGCTGCAGATCCAATTTATTTAAAAAGGCAAGTGCCAGCAGATATGGTAGTAGAAAAGATTGTGATTGACAGAAGACTTTGTTAATTTTGAGTCAGCGCAAAACACAGAAATTAGGGGAGAAAATTGTGGGAGGAAGCCTCTAACGTCCGTCCTATGAGCTCTAGAGGTTCATTTCTTTGACCACAGTGTGCCTGAAAGAAATGTTTTATTTTCATTAAAAAGTATTTTCAATTAAGTTGATTTTGCTTCTTGCTATGGAATGGCAAAAGAGCGGCAGATCTTAAATTGATTTCAAAGGATGTTAGAGGTATCATTACCTGGTATAAATTGGAAAAAGTTTAAAAATAGACTCATGTGGCCCCATACCAGCAGGAGAGATTGTAGGGGTCCAGTGCAGTGTGGATTGAACAGAGGCCTTGTGCAGTCAAATCCGTGGTTGCTGGAACTAGTTTTTGGGACATGAAATGTCAACTCTCTCATAGGGAAAATGCCCAAGCTAGTGCTTGAGGTCGAGATACACCAGCTATATATAGTTGGGCTCATCTCATCTCATAGCTTTGCACAGATGCTATTCTACTCTGGAGTTGTGTTACACTGTATGTTGAGTTGCTTCCCTGCACCTTCGGTTTGGGTAATAAGTCCTGACTGTCGTGGGTACTGGAAGGTTCCCCAGTCGGGGGATCTATTGTGGTGCTATTGGGACTCAAACTCACATGGGACTTGACAGTCTGCTCCATCCGTCTGACCTGGAGCAGTGTGATTGGAAGGAGTGGCTTGCCCGATTTGAAGTGAAGCAGTGTTTCTTTACTGGACTTTTGTATTAACCACAGATTGTCCATAATGAACTTAATGTTGGAACAAAAAGGTGTCCTTAAGTGAACTTGGCACCATTGGTGCCCTAGGCTATAGATCAGTGATGGATTTTGTAGTCATATCATCAGAACAGCTCCCCCCTTCACTTGAGTGTTTTTGACTATCAGGTGAAGGGAGGAGCTGAGCTCTCAACTGATCACCACCTGGTGGTGAGTTGGATCATGTGGAGGTGAAGGATGTCAGATGGGCCTGATGTGTCCAAACATATGTGTATGGAGGAACAAATCGGTTTTTATCCTGCTCATGGAACATTAGACCAGCTTTTTGGAGTTCAGTCCTCACATGTTTGTGGACCTGGGGAAGGCATTCGACTACATCCCTCGGGGTGTCCTCTTGGGGGTAGTTAGTTAGTATTTGGTACTGGGACTGTTGCTGACTATTTAGTACCTGTAGATCCGTAGCAAGAGCTTAGTTCACATTACTGACAACGAGTCAGACTCATTCCCAGTGGATGTTGGACTCCACCAGGATTTTCTCTTGTCACAATTTTTTTTCCTAAATTTTATGGCTAGAATTTCTAGTTGCAGCCAAGGGGGGAGGCTGTTGGGTTTGCTGGTCTCAGGTTCTTGTCTCTGTTTTTCTCAGATGGTGTGGTTCTTTGGGCTTCATCAAATGATGACTTCCATCTTGTATTGGGGCATTTTGCAGCTGAGTTTAAATTGGTTGGTATTGGAATTAGCACCTCCAAGTCTGAGACGATGGTCCGCGGGGAGGCATGCCCACTCTCAGTTGAGAATGAGTTGCTGTCTCAAGTGGAGAAGGTCAAGTATCTCTGGGTGTTCACAAGTGAGAGGAGGAAAGAGCAGGGGATTGGCAGACAGACTGGCATAGCGTCTGTGGTATTGTGGATGCTATACTAGTCTGCAGTGGTGAAGCTGTAGATTTACTGGTCGCTCTATGTTCTACCCTCACCTAAGGTTGTGAGCTGTGAGTAATGACCAAAAGAATGAGATCGTTGATACAAGTGACAGAAATGAGCTTCCTCCGAAGGGTATGTGGATGCTCCCTTATAGATACGGTGAGGAGCTTGGTTATTTGGGAGGGGCTCAGAGTAGTGTCGTAACTCCTCCACATTTGAAAGGAGTCAGTTGAGGTAGTCCAGAAATATGACTTGGATGCCCCCTAGGTGAGGTGTTTTGGCCATGTTCTATTTGGGGGAGGCCCTGTGGAAGACCCAGGACACACCTTAGAGATTTTGTCTCTTAGCTGGCTTGTGAAGCCCTGAGTATCACATCATAAGAGCTGGAGGAAGTGGTCTGGGAGAGGGAAGTTTGGACATCTCTGCTTAGACTGTTGCCTCTGCAGTCTGGACCTGGATAAGCAGCAGAAAATGGATAGATGGTTCAAAATGTAAAAAAAAATTATGCCAGTCATGCTGGGATTATTTCTCATCTTGTACTCATGCACAGTGGAATTAACAATACACCATAAATATGTGCCACATTTAGGAGCTTTCTTGAAATCCATTGGCTCTGCCATTTATTCTCCAACCACCACCACAACCAAAATGTGATTCATCACACTGTGTCCATGATCGCACTGCTGACTCACATGGACACACTTACATACACCAGCACTCTCACAAATACCCAAAACATTGTGTGGATGAAGGGAAGCAGTTCCCCACAAACACACCCACTTACACATTAAATTTATAGCTACACACAGAAACACAAAATGAGTCATATTTTTGCTTTCAAATTTTTCTTTTAGAAATGACATGCAGAGCTGCAATTCATTGGCGGGTATTGGTCATGAACTTAAATTTGAGGAGGTCAGATCAATTAAAGAGTTTGTGCTAATGTTTGTGAATTTCCACACTCATGCTTCAAAGTCAGACTACGGATTGGGCTTTTTTTTTGCATCTTTTTGCTAATAGACATTGGAAAATATTGATAAAGTACAGCTGCTAACTGATTTGCAGCTTGCCATCCTTATAGTAATATTAGCTTTAAGGCCACTTACGTGAAGCAGCGAAGAACTGGGAGGTCCATGGAGATGGTTTAAGTTTAGGTTATGTGCACTGTGTTCACATTAATTTCAATTTAATTATTATTTGTCGTTTTCGCACACTTGATTTTTGAAGAATAAAAACACATGATGTGTGTTACAGAGAAGTAATACAAAATTTTGCTGTTGTCTGGTGTGACATTCTTAATGGTGTATCTTTTCATGTGTCCTTCCCGCAACCTCTTTTGTTCGCTTTGTAATAAAAGCTGCTTGTTCACCTTCCTCCGGTTTTAAATTCAGTTCTTTCTCACTTTGCGTTCCTGGCAGTATTATTTGTCACAGCACTATTTCATGCGCCAGTCACTGTCAGTGCTGGGTTTTGTGTCCTATCAAAGCCATTTTCACAGTGGTAATTGGCAGTTAAATTGGCACTCCCCAAAAGTAAATCGTCATGGAGTGCGAGCTATTCTGTTTTAAACAGACCTTTGAGCCTTCATAATTACAGTCCATAGACACCAAGAAGATGCACTGTGATTTAAAAATTCAAACGTCTCAATCATTATATCAATAAAGTGTTATTTTGTTAAACCTGTAATGAGCCACAGCCTGCCCATCAGTGCATCCATCTGTAGTTGTGCTTTTGCATGCAGAAAGCTTCTTTTTCAAGTGCCGTTAGTCGCAGAGAGAGGTGGGAACACATTCAGATCTAAAGGAAGAAGTATGCACCGCAGACTTGAAAGAGACACATTGAAAACCCAAGACACTTTGATGTTGAAGTGTAATTTGTACACATGACACCAGTGCTTCTTCCTGCAACAGAAAAACATTTTATCATTATCATAATGCAATACTCTTAAAACCCTGTCATGTTATTTCACTAAGCTGATCCTACTAAAATGCAAAACGTCAGTGTCAGTATGGCACCCTGCAACTTTAGATTATGTGCAGTGTAGTATGTAGACTGAAAGTTTAGGTTTCCATAGCATCTTAAACACCACAGCAGACACTTCTCTGCTAAACAGTCTGCCTTGCATAGGTGCTGAGTAAAGGAAGAATAGCCATTTAACTATTCAACAGGTATCACACATAAGAAACATTATACTCAGGAACAGAGCACAGAGAGGAATGACTCACACAGTCCTGTCAATTATCTCGACTCTTGCTTAGGAGATGAGAGCCGAACAAGTTCCATTACCATATTATATTTAATAGGGCAAATGGATAACTGCATCATCAAGTTAAGATCAAACAGCATGTTGAGAGTCAAACAGCGTGTGCACTATTCTCTGTAAAAGTAACTTGGCAAGTAGTGCAATTACGTTTTTCTTCAGCAAATTTTTAGAAAGGAGGCAGCAAATTCTCCACTTTGTTGAGCTTTTTTCAACTCACTGTCCAGCAGGTTTCCACCATAGCTCACGAAGAGAAAATAAATCAGTAGAAAAATGTTGATATTCATTTATTGGATTGATTAATTTAAGGATCTAAATAATCTTTTCTTCCAGTCTCTCAGATCTAATGATTTGCAGCTTTTATCTCTTTCATATGTTTGTAAAGTAATAATAATGTGTTTCATTTATGTTGTTGGTTGAACAATACATGCATATATAAAGGTGACGGTTGTAGCCCTACTTACTTGCTTTTGGTTTCAAGATAACAATGACATTACAGAGGAGTTCACATTCACTCTATGCATTTGAAAGAACCCATTTTGTGCTCGTTTAATAATATAACTTTATTGGTAACCGGTTTCTTTATATTTTGTTATGTATACAAAGAGCTTAAATAGAACTGATGCAGGCTGATTGCTGCTCCAGATGCTACTCAAGGCTAACTTATCCTCTGTAGCTGTATTACCAGCAAATGTGTTCTGTGGCCAAGGGTAGAGTCCAGTAAACCATTCAGATCTACTTTGGTTCTTGTGGCATTTTACTTTATTATAATGCCGTTTTCCTTTTAACAAACAAAGGTGATCAGGTTTTGCTGTTAGAGTTCTCAAAATGTAGAACAATCTGCCCACTGAGATCAGAATACCATTTTTCAAAAATCTTTTCTTAGAACAGTTTTTCTTCATTTCTTATATTTCAATTATTTGCTTTGTGTTTTTAATATCTTTCCTTGTTTTATTTGAACTATTTTTGGGGATAACCGTTGTGTGGTTGTTTGCAGGTCCTGGGTTTGAATTCACCAGCTGGCCAGGGCCTTTCTGGGTGGAGCTTGCATGTTCTCCCTGTGCATGCGTAGTTTCTCTCTGGGCACGCTGACCTCTTCTCAAAGAAATACATGTTAGGGTGACTGGCAATTCTAAATTGGCTAAAGGTGTGAGCATGAATGGTTGTCTCTCTCTGTGTAAGCCCTAAGATAGACTGGTGACCTGTCCAGGGTATACATCACCTGTTGTCCTATCACAGCTGGGATAAACTCCAGCCCCACTGCAACCGTGAATTAAATAAGCAAAAGATGATGGATGGGTTTTTGTTAAAATATATTTTTTTCTTTCTATTAAACAAATTCTAGCTTTAGTTTCTAACATTTTGCTTTGACTCTTCAAAAGCAAGTATATTCTCAGTCTCATAAAAGCTTAATAAAATCTGGACTTTGCTGTCCGTCCATTTAGTTTCTAAAAGCTATCTGTTTTTTACACAACTAATGCCAAAATGTTTTTATACTGTCTCTGCTATTTTTTACATTGATTTATGTATATATTTCTCTATATATGTGGTAGTTGCTGATGCTGCACCAGGCGAAGTATGTCTTCACTGCTCACTGTCACGTCAGGTTTATCTTTTGCTGGAGTCTCAACGGAGTAGCAAAAAAACCTTCGCAAATGGAGTTCTAAGAACTTAGGTAGATTTTTGTTTCTGCAATGTACACACAAAAAGGAAGGGGGGCTTCCTCTAAAACTTACTAGAATGAAGAAACTCTTCTATGAGTGCCTTGGGACTCTTTTTGTCCTATGTAGATGCAGTTGTGTTGGTGAGTTTTGTTGATTCATTTATGCAGGTTTTTCCATAAATTTGAAAGGGGTAAAGTTGAAAGAAAAATCAGCTTGGGTTTTTTGCCTGTGCATTCTTAATGTGATGTGTCAACACATTAGACTCTGTATGTGCCTGTGCTTCTGTGTATAATGTGCTCTGCTTGATGCCTTTGTATGCCTCATCCGTAAAACTGCACAATCAAAGCTCGTAACTACTGTTCATCTCACTTCTGTCAAGTCAACTCAAACAAAGCGCGCTGTTACCACTCATTAGAGCTGCATCACTCTGTGGCAACCCCCCATTTCCACACACGAAAACAAGCACACATAAAAATCATGACACACCACAAATTTAGTACAGCCAATCCCTCTGTCTCACTGTGACAGCCCTCCCCTCATCCTCCCTTCATCCTCCCATCATCATCTGCCGTTGTTACAGATGGTTTTATTCCCCAACACGTTAATAACGCATCATCCAGATGAATAAAGCTAAATAATACCTAGCGTTGTCAATAATCCCATAGGTAAGAGGCTTAGCAGACAGCCCTGAGAGACAGAGAGAGAGAGAGAGAGAGAGACATAGAGAAAGCGATAGGAAGACGAGAATTGGGGGGGCAGAATTAGTTTTATCTGAAGTCGGTATCCATATTGATATTTAGCACAGAGTTAAATGGCTGCTCAGAAATAGACACACAGACACACACACACAGGTTTGGGCAAGAACCTCACCATATGGAGGGATTATTAGGCCAATCGCTTAACTCCTTTGCTGTGTAGTAGTTTCAGAGTTATCCCTTTAAATAGATCTATTGTATTTTATGAAAAGCGATAAGCACCAACTACTGTAAGACATTGGATTTAAGTTGAATTCTTATGTTCTATTTATCATGAGTATATTAAACTGAAAAATAAAAAATGTTTGAAAAATAATGCAAAAAGCACACTTTTGTAAAGCCCATCAATAAAGCAAGGGCTCAGTCTGAACTAAAACTTTTCATTTGAGAAACCTGAATTTTAAGCCCTTGAAAACTTCTTTTCTAAATCTTTTACTCATAATGAGCGCCTGTCCTTTAAATGAAAACATAAAAGCAGCCTGACAAATATGGTTTGAATACAAGTATGAAGCTCAGCTGAAAAAAGGCACATATGCTGCATATATGCACCAATCAGAGATTAAAAAAATCATCAAGATAGGCCTGCTGTTTTTTTCAGGAATTTAACTGTTAAATGACCAAATTTTGTCATGATTACTGGATGTAACTGGGAAATATTTTTCCACACAATCATGAGTTTGGGAGTTTGCTTATGAATGGAAAGTTGTAAGCTTTTTCTGAAGTGGCATGATGTCATTAGGATCTTAGCCTTTCTCATTTTGACATTTACCAGCCTGTGTTTTGAGGTTTGATTGAAGAACTATACTTTGGCACTGCAGGAGATGCATGGTCCTGAATATTCTTTTAATCTTGACCCATTCTTAGGGACTAAAAGTCAGGGTGTTACTGCCACTGCTGCATAGGTATTTACTTTATTTTCTTTTTCGTCTTGTCTTTCACAAGTTTATGGAACTACAAAAACAAATTACTAGATTATTACTAGACATAATTACAGCTGATTGTAGAATATCAAGGAGGGAAGAAATTTTGCAGACTGACTTGTTGCAGTGGTGACATCTTATTACAGTGAGATCTTAGAATGACCCATCCTTTCACAAATCTTTGTAAAGGCAGATTGAATGGCTGTGTGTTTGATTTTGTAAACCTATGCCAATGGGACTGAATGAAACATCTGAGCTCAACAATTAAAAAGTCTGGCCCAAAACGTTTCTCTATATAGTGTATATTAGAAAGTATCATATTGTTTTTCTAAGGAACATACAGTAAAGGATTTTTTCCTTATAGTGTAGGCTGTCAAGCAGGGAGATTAGACATGATGAGAAGCTGCAGGTCAGATTCCCTGTGGTGGCAGTCATGTCCATTTTCTTGCTGATGTTTTGGCCTTGATGACATTGCACACTGTATATGTTGCATCTCTCTGTTGTATACCCTGCAGCATTCACCATGAATAGGCTTTTGTTGTGGATCATTAACCAGTATGGAGATTGTTTCTCTTTTATCCATAATGGTCACATCTTACTTAAGGTGACAATCTTGTCATGAAGGAAGCGGATGACAGATTGTTCATTTTTTCTGAAAATTGTTGCAGTCCAACAATAACATGCAACACACTGATTCACATGCAAAATGCACCTGTACGTGAACATGTAATCACATCCACATATGCTAATGACACTGAGAATGAGCTTCTTCAACATGCCATACACTAATCTCCATGTATTGTGTTATTCTAATAAGACCGGAGGAGGGAGGGGTTGACAGAAAGAGAAGAGAGTATGTGGCGGTATGGTGAAGACACAGGGTAAAGACATGACGGCTGGGTAGAGATAGGGCTATCCGGTCTGTCAGGGAAAGCTTTTGTCCTTCCAGTCCCATGGAGCAAGAGAAGAAGAACTGACAGCAGTGCTTTTATTCCTCTTCCTCCTCCTTCCCTTTTCTTCTTCTTGCTACTGGAGCTGAATGCCAACAGCTCAGAAGACTTGTCTCTGTGTTTAACAGAGGAAGTCAGAGGCGAAAGAAAAGCGAGGTAGAGACATGCAGAAAAAGAGAGACAGATATGCAAGACAGAAGAAAGCTGGAAGAAGAAATGTTGGGGGAAAAAAGAAAAGATAAACGTCTCATCCCTTCTACAAATCCGATGTCGACTCAAATCCCAGCGTAATCCCCAGGGGAACCCGGTTTGGTTTGAAGGCTTGTTAGTGTAGCTTGAGTCCCACTGGCAAAGACTGTGTGGTTGGAAACTGTTTCTGGAAACTAACCTGATCCCAAATGGTCACCACTCACACATGGATCAGGTCTGTAATTTCTCTCTCTGTGTTGGTGAGGTTTAAGATTTAGTGGAAGGCTGGCGCTAAGGCAATGATCAGCTGGTTTTATCAAGCATAACTATATAGGAGCACTGATTTTAGGATTAGACTGAGGAGGATGTTTGAGAGAATAATCCCAGTTCTGTATTTCTGCTTAAAACTTGGTGTGATCCCACTGGTTTAATTATTCACTTTTTGATATGTTCTTTTATTTCTTTGTGTTAACCATGAATACAATTTCAGTCTATGTATGTGAGTGCCTAATTAGCATAAAATCTTGCATGAAACAGTAATGTTAGTTTTCTGTAATGGACAGATGGACAAACTGAGACAAACATGAGCCTGCCAAGCAGTGAAAGAGCTTTCTTTCTAAAGTTTTCTTCACATCTAACAATTATGTGTTGTTCTGCACCTCTGCTCATGAATGAATCCTAACCCAGACATAATCAGAAAATAGTTCAGTCCTGAGTATATATCAGGGAATCACAGAAATGAACAAAAACAAAGGCAGGAACTGAATTACTGTGATTAACAAAATAAAACAGGAAATGACTAAAATACTATCACAAATACTGTAGATGAAACACTAAGAAACATCAAAGAGGAGAACTACAAAATGAAGACAAGAGCCAAAATCATAACAAAAACAAAACCAAGAGGGGATTACCATTATTGTTAGTTTTTGGCCACCTCATGAATGTCCCAATATTTAATTCTCTTTGGTCTCCGCTAACTCCCAAGGGAAATATCATTACCTGCTTCATTGTGTTTACCATCTAGTTGCAGTTTGGTCCATGGCAGGTACAATAGGTTCAACCGAGCTGAAACCTTTACCAAAATCCTGCTGTGTTTCTGAATTGGTTTGAGTATATCAGACAGTGAAGAAAATATATGAATGCTAAAATACAGTGTGAGAGGGTAACTGAGTTATGTGTTGGGCTGTGCCAAAAACTAGAACAGTCTGTCATTACAAAGCAGTCGAATGCACTCCGTAAATGTTTGAAAAAAGGCATACAAAAAAAAACACCAGAAGAAGTCTGAAAAGTGAAACCAAATGCCTATCTAACGCAGGAATATCCAGTTAGTTAAATATTGGGTACAGCCCTAGTCATGTGTGAAATGTATGGTTTAAATAATCCTTTGTACACTCATTTATTCAATTTAGTAGATAAAGATTAGGTCAGATTCATTCATTTTATTAGAAACCGTTCTAAGGACAGTACTGCAGTAACATTACACTAGTGTAAAGTTGTAAACACTGCTACCTCCTGGGTGGACCCCCTTTTGCATTCAGAACTACCTTAATTCTCTGTGGCATAGATTCAACAAGGTACTCGAAACATTCCTCTGAGATTTATTGACCTATTATGAGACATATTGACAGGATAGCATCATACAGTTGCTGCAAATTTGTTGGTTGCACATCCATGATGGAAATCCCAAAATTGCATCGGGATCTGGTAAGTGTGGAAGCCATTTGAGCACAGCAAACACATTTTTATGTTCAAGAAAGCAGCTTGAGACGATTTGAGCTTTGTGACATGGCTATCCTGTTGGCAGCAGTTATCAGAAGATGGGTCCACTGTGGTCATAAAGGGATGGACATGGTCAGCAACAATAGTCAGGTTAGCTGTAGCATTTAAACAATGCTCAGTTTGTACAAAGGGGCTCAAAGTGTGCCAAGAAAATGCCCCCCACACTACTATATCACCAGCCTGAATTGAACTGACACAAGTCAGGATGGATCCACGCTTTCATGTTGTTTATGCCAAATTCGGACTCTACCATCTGAATGTCGCAGCAGAAATTGAGACTCTTCAGACCAGGCAACGTTTTTCCAGTCTTCTGTTTTCAAATTTTAATGTTCCCGTGTAAATTGTAGCCTCGGTTTCCTGTTTTTAGCTGATGAGAGAAGCACCCAGCATGGTCTTCTGCTGCTGTAACCCATTCTCTTCAAGGTTGAACATGTTTTGCACTCAGGGATGCTCCTCTGCATATTTTGGTTATTTGAGTTACTGTTCCCTTCCTGTTAGTCTGCCCATTCTCCTCTGACCTCTGGCATTTTCACACAGAAAACTGCCACTCATTGGATATTTTCTCTTTTTTGGACCATTCTCTATAAGCCTTAGAGATGGTTTTGTGCAAAAATCCCTGCAGATCAGCAGTTTCTGAAGTACTCAGACCAGAATGTCTTCCACCAACAACCATGCCACGTTCAAAGTCACCTAAATTACATTTCTTCCCCATTCTGATGCTCCATTTGAACTTCAGCATTAAGGACATTACTGTGGTAACATTACACTAGTGTAATAATGCCGTCATGTTTGGCTTAGCATACAGAAGAAAGCACGATCAGCTCACAGTTGCCAGCACAGGTTATGCAGGAGAGTTTGGGTATAGGTTTAAGGTCAAGGTCATATGAAGTAATCCCTCACCATGAAGTCAGTCAAACAGTTGAGCTGAGGCTGCCCTTGCCTTGGGGCAGCCACTGTACAGGATATTCTCAGGTACACTAGAGACAGCAGGGGTGCACTATTAGATGCAAACACCTACATAAAATGCCTACATGTGCATACACACTCCCACGCACTCTTCAGTGTCCCTTCTGTGCTAAAGGCGCACAACAGCAGAATGCAGAATCATTAAAATGGTCTCTGTCCTGAATCACAATCTCCCTCTCTCAGACATACACACCCATACTGCACGAACAAAAGGTTTTTTATCATTCTGCTCTTTCTCCCTGGGCTCATGCATAACATACACACACTTTGAGAGTAAATAAAATTATCAAACACTCTGTGCACCACCTGAATAGCTGCTCTTCAGTATTCATATTAAACCACCAGAAACAGCCGGAGAGCTGGTACTCATTACTGAACAGGTGTTTTCTCCATCAGCAGTGCATTTAGATCCTGTCTGTCCTTCCTGCCTGCTTCCACTCCGCCGAACACTTTAAGTGCAGAGCTCGTGAGGTCTCGACGCAGACACCCAAATAGTTTTATCTATTCTCCTCGAATGCTTCCTTAGTCTCTTCATACCACTCCTCCTCTCCCCAGTTGTCCTCCTTGTCTCCTCTTCTTCTCCCATCTCAAGTGGGGATGTCTTACCACACCGCTGAGTCGTTCTCTGGTCCTCCAGATGCCGCAGGCCTCCCAAATCAGCTTCAATGAGGAGCCCTGCAGAGGCTGCCGCTGCCGGGGAGAAATTGCGGTGTAATTGAGCTGCGTGATAATAATACGTTCTTCTCTCTGATTTCCTACCAGCGGTGAATCATCAACACCATCATCATCATGCCATCACATCAGCAACGCTCCGCAGACGCTTCCACACTGCCGCCGCCGGAGTTGACCTGCTCTTTCACTAGATTCTCTTTCTTGTCAATTGCTCTCGTTCCACTTATTTTATTCCCATTTCCTCTCTCTTTTACTTTTTCCTCACTTTGTGCTCTCTGCTACTCGCTCTTCTCATCTGTCTCCAACTATGCTTCCAGTTTCCGTTCCATTTCATTGGATGCCATGCCTCAGAGGTATACAGAAATTACAATGTACAAATAAAAAAGCATGTATGTGTGTGAGCAGGAAGGAAGGGGCAGAGGAAGAAAAGTTAATTAGGAAGGGTGATTGTTTGAATGTAATATCAAGCCCCCTTTTTACATACTGCATGAAGTATTCCTGATTCTGTGGCAGTAAGCTGGGAAGATTTTTTTCACATCAGCATTTGGAAATTTGATTTTGAATGCTTAACAGTTAGCTCGAGTTTTGTATGTTTGTCACTCTCAAGACCCAAACTCACATGTTTGTGCGTTCCCACACGCATATAACATTTTCATAGGGTTGAAAGGCCTCTGTTTCCTGCGATGACAGTTACAAGGAGTTTGTGAAAGGTGAGGGAATGAATGTGTGTATAGAAAAAGCAAGGGGGAAGGAAGGTTAATCGATACATGTACAATTTGTTAAAAAAGAGAAAAAGAGAAGTTAAAGGTCGAGGTCTTGCCAAGACGGTTTTTAGACTTGTGTATATTTTTGTTTATGTGTTTATTTGAACAGGAGTGCAGTTTACTCATGGCTTTTGGAGCTTTAAGCATCCTCGTGAGAATTGGCTTTCCATACAGGAGAACTATTAGGAAAATCATTGACAGCTTATTGGTGTCAGCACTGTATTTGTGTTTGTGAGTATGAGCTCAGAGAACAATGCTGCTTTTTCTCTCTTTCTCTCACCTCTCCGAATAATCAGTATAGCTGAAATCTCTTTTTTCCTTTCTTCTCTCTGCCCTCAAGTTAACGTAACTGCTGTGGCAAACAGGCCTCTCACAATCATTTTATGTAATCCTTAGTTTAACTGGTGTATATGTGAATACCTCTTTTTTTGTAGTTTTGTTCGACAAGGCTTAAACCCAGCGGGGAACCACAAGCCAGTGTATGCCTAGTCCTGGTACCAAGCCCTGGGAGGGCATCCAGTGTAAAATCTTTGCCAAATCAAATTTGTGGATCGATAATAAGATTTACGTACCAGATTGGTCGAGGTTCAGGGCAACAATAGCCACCACCAAATGCTGTGGATTAGCAGGGTGTGGGTGGAAACTATGCTAGAAGAGGAAGTCTGGACAAGGCATGGGTGCTCCTGTGATGCTGAAAAGGAAGTCTGCCAGTGACATAGATGGTTGTAACTGGGATATATATTGAAAGGATGAACTTAAGCATGTGAACGAGTTGGTATGCTTATTCGTATTAGGCTCCTGCACATTTACATGTGCTCCAGAGGTATATAGACTATGCAGACATAATTTTCTTAACTGCTGAAAAAGAGATTTGGTCAAGGCAATTATAATTCAGCCAGTGCATGTCTGCTTGCTTAGCACTCAAGTCTATTTGCCTAAAAGACACAAATGACTGCAATTTAACAGCAATAGAGGAGGACTGTAATGAGTTGGTAACTGTTTGCCTGATGTGAGTGTGTCGCTGTAAGGTAAGAAGAACAATCAAAGGCAAAGGAGTATATTTTTCCTGGCATTATGTCCAGTGGCAGCAAGCAAGATTAATAAGCAGGAGGATTATTAGCTTCTCTAAATTATTTTGCTGCTTTTTTATATTCTTTTTTTTTTCCCCAGACTTGGATTATAGTGTGTATATGTTATATTGCTTCTGCTGAAACAATTCCATTTGATACCTGAAGGGAAAGTTTTTATTTCTGCCTGTTTTGTCAGTGACAGTGAATGTGCAGTCCCATATATAGGTACAGGAAGAGTTAGTACTTGCCTGCGTTTTGCCGTTTGACGGAAAAGTTCTACATTTATAATACAAATTCTGTGTGCTAAATAATCAATCTATAACATGTTCATTAGTGAAGGATTTTATTGCCTGTGGAAAGACACAGGTTTCACCCTGTTTACACTCTGCTTGCTTCAACTATAGGGTATAGACTCTGAAGTGGTTGTGGTCTTTTCTTCTTCTTCCTCTCAGCAGGAAAGTTCAAAAGCAGATCTCCCAAAATGTCAATTTATTCCTTGTACATTGCCATCCTGCTTTTGACCATCCTGGTTTGGGCTTTGGTACAGTATTTACACAGCACTTATGGTGATCCATCTCCCCAAATACATAATGTCATTGTGTAGGATTTTGTGCAAGAATGTTGTTGACTGTCATTTCTTAACTGTTTAAGTTACTCACTTCAGCAGCTTAGGATAAGCCCACTTTGGTTCCCTGCTGCCTGGACACTGCAGCTTTTGACACTGATGATTTCAGATGAGAGCAACAAGTGACACTTTATCAACGACTATTGCTTCACATGATCGCCTCTAGCATGATCCTTATCGGCAGATGAAGTCTGCTCATTTAGGTCGTGGAGAGTTTAATGCTCAAATTTTCCATTATACTGAGGACCATCTGCTAATAAGGATTGCTTAATATTGTCAAAAGCACCGGAATATGTAAGTAAGAGGACCTTTAACTAAAGCTGTATTTTAAACAGGATATGAAATTAACATGTGAATATGGGCTGAGAATGAAGCCATTTTACACTCACCGGCCACTTCATAAGATGTACTTTGCTAGTACTGGGTTTGACTTCCTTATGCCTTCAGAATTGTCTTAGTTCTTTGTGGCATAGCTTCAAAAAGGTGCTGGAAATATTCCTCAGAGATTTTGGTCCATATTGACAGGATAGTATCAAACAATTGTAGCAGATTTGTCGGCCACGCATCCATGATGTGAATCCCCTGTTACACCACATCCCAAGGTGCTCTAATGGATTGAGATCTGGTGACTGTGGAGGTCATTTGAGTACGGTGAATTATTGTCATGTTCAAGAAACCAGTTTGAGATGATTAGAGATTTGTGACATGGTTCATTATTGTTCTGGAAACAGCCATCAGATGATTGGCACTGACACTGTGGTCATAAAGGGAAAGACATTATAAGCAACAATACTCAAGTAGCATGTGGCATTTAAAGGATGCTCGGGTGGTACTAAGGGGCCCAAAGTGTGCCACATGTTGTGTATTCAGAGATGCTCTTCTGCATCCTTTGGTTGCAACGAGTGATTATTTTATTTACTGTTGTCTTTCTATCACCTTGTTGCAGTCTGGCATCAACAAGGCATTTTCACACAGAGAACTGCTAATCACTGGATATTTTTTTCTTTTTCAGACTATTCTCTGTAAATCCTAGAGATCTTTTGAGGGAAAATCCCAGTAGATCAGCAGTTAAAAATAAGTTAAAAGCTAAAATACTCAGATGAACCATAGTCACAGTCACTTAAATCTTTCTTCCCCATTCTGATGCTTAGTTTTAACTTTAGCAGGTCACCTTGACCATGTCCACATTCCTAAATGCATTGTGTTTATGCCATGTAATTGCTTTATTAGATACTTGCACAAATGAGCAGCTGAAAAGGTATAGCTAATGAAGTGCTACAAAAACTGCAGTTCCTGGAATGGCCAATTGGGGCTAGCTCAAAAAGTGAGATGACCTTATGTACCTTTCAGCTGCTCCCTTGTATTCTCCACCAAGGGGTCACCACAGCAGATTAATCCATATTGGTAATTTGGCAGAAGGTTGATGCTGGATGCCCTTCCTGACACAACCCTCCATGGTGAGAGGGGCTTGTGTTCCCACCTGGAATCGAACCAGGGTGAATGCGCAAACCACTACCCTACAGGGGACACTCATTCCCCACTGATGACCAGCAGCATTAACAAGTGTGTTTAAAACAGGGACAAATATGGTCAGGCTCTCTATAGTTAATTTTGCCCATCATAACAACTGTACTGGGGAGTAGATATTTTCAGTTGCAATTTTAGGGGTGTGGCTGCTATTTACAGGTAGATGCTGACGCCAGCTGTATATTAGGTTTCACCTCTGCCTGTTTAGGTCATCAAATCAGACTTCTTGACCATGTTTGTGATGTTGACTTTTAATGCATTTTTATTGCAATTATCTGAAAAATCACAACTTTCTCTGCAGTTAATTGAACAAATAGACCATTTCAGAAGTGTCTGGTCCAGTTTTTGGTGTTCTAGTATAATATCTCTGTTGTACTTGGTACTAATTAGATAGTATTTGTGTCTGTGGATTGCACCTGTGCAGTACAAGGAAGCACCTTGAGGACCAAGTTTGCCAGTTTTAGCTGATAATTTAGCTCTCTACCCTCTTGTCAAACCACACTCAAAAATATTTAGATGCTAAAATCAGGCCTGAAAACCAAAGTTTGCAAACCAGTGGTTCACATCACTGTGGCTGTATGCATCTTTTAGATACACTTTAGGGTAACACATTCCCACATTTAAACAGGGAAAGCCAAAAGCTCAACAATAGACTGGATTCTAATATGCATATAAACATATGTGAAAGCCTCAATACACACTGAGGCGAAGGCAGTCATCAAAATGGTAACACTGAGGTAGGTTACCATGAACCTTGCTTTTTCCACTCTAGCTTTTTATAATATACAAATGCTAAGAGCAAAGTACATTTCCAAAAGAAATGTGATTGAACAAAATGTTTTTCTGCAATTTCTTTCTGCACAGTAAAGTGACAGTATATTATAGGTATAGTTTTTGCTTCACTGCGTTTCTTAGTCATATCTTTTTCTGTGTCCAATAGGAACAGTAAGAACATAATCCCTGAGAAGCTACATCTACTGTATGCTAAATTATAAATGCAGTGTGTGGCAAGCATCAGAGATGCCTGTGATCACACTGTTTGTCACTGGTAGGGCTTGTCATTATGTACTGCATACTGTAAGATATATATATATATATATATATATATATATATATATATATATATATATATATATATATATATATATATATATAGAATATATATAAAT
>VUQH01048263.1:23074-39317 GCA_015106775.1 Etroplus canarensis
TCACTGGTAGGGCTTGTCATTATGTACTGCATACTATAAGATATATACATATATATATATATATATATATATATATATATGTAGATAGATAGATAGATAGATGTACAGAAATCCAGCAGCATATAACATTACTCATGTTTAATGGCTAAGAGTTTATGAATTTGTCATACCCTTGACTCTTTAAGGGTGTATGTGTGTAGGTGGATGCAGAACTGAACATCAGAGGTCAGAGAAAGCAGTAGCTCTCTCTTGACTTGTTTGTGTGCGTCTGTGTGTGTGTTTGTCGTGCTCTGCATGTCGCCTCAGCCTGCAGCTGACTCATGATTCAGAGGACACAAGCTGTATGACATGCACTGTCTTTGACCCTTTTCTACAGCAGCTGTTAATATAACGCTGCAGCTGTGTGTATGTTTTTGTTGTGTTGTAACGCTACTAAATGGGGTAAATGGGGCTAAATATGTACGTTTGTCACACACTTGTCACAATTAGTATGCATTCATTGTGAATGATATGTGCATCTTTTGCTGTTTTCCATATTAGTGCACAGCTGTGTGTATTTAGCGCCTGCTGGGTCACCCCAGGCACTCTGCGCTCTTGCCAGTGCCCTGCTTTGGCTCCCAGGGGCCCCAGAGGATTTTTGCTGGAGTACACTGACAAATTGATGCTGCCGGACTGGCTAACTGCTCCTACTGTGGTTGGCACTGGGTGTGACGTACTCTGAATACCAAGCAACCATGAGCCGTGAGCACTTTCCTCTGTCGCTTTGTTTTCTACAAATACACACACAAACAATATGACATCGCTGAGCAAACCCTGACTTTCAAATGGGCCCAGCTTGAGGAAAAATCTCCAAAATCCAGCCTAAAATCTGGATCAAAAACCTAATCCTCAACTCTGGGGTATCTGATCTGAGTCGCTCTGGGGTATGGCTTTGGGCCATCGCTCCGTTCCTCATTGCTCTCTCTCCATCCCTCGCTCTCCCTTTTTCTCTTGTTTCTCACCAGCTTACTCTCTCAAATTTTGGACAGCTGTTTCACGATGTGAAAAAGGGGGAAGAAGCTTTAATTTTGCCAATAATGCCTCAGTCTGTGCATCTGCTATGTCAGAGTGATTAGAGTAGCAGAAGCTGTCTTTACTGTGGTGACAAGCCCATATGGTTTCCGTATGTACTAGTAAGCATTAGGCTAGATCTGTCACTTTGTATTAGAATTTGTTTTACATGGTAATAAAATCATTTAATTGTTCCACAATACAGTGCATGAAGGCGTTTTTGTGCATTTTGATTGTATTTCTTTCATACTGTTTTGCACTGCCTGTTCGGTCTTATCATTATCTATTCTGTATGTTTTTGTACACTAGCATATGTATGTATTTTAGACTACTGGAAAGCTATATATTGTGTGCTATTGGGTTAAATATACCTTGACTTGACTGGAGTAAATGCACCTGTTAACTCTTAAACCAGACATCGGTGCAAAGGTCTGTGTGTTCACCCAAATTATTTATTTGTGAATGCAAATGTTTAGGGAGGATAGTGGTCAGTGATTTAGTACATTTCTGAATTCGTTAGAGTGTGGCACTCTTAAATCTAATCTCACACAATTCCCCAAACACATAAAAACGGCCAATACATACACACAAAGCAGTCTTTGCATTCCCAGTGTGACTGAACCCAGTGAACCTAGGCTATCCCTACACTCTTAAGTTAAGGTACTCTCTGCATTGCAGTTTCGCACGCGCACACACACAAGCACACAAGAGGCTCTGTGTGGCTCTTAAATAGTTTCCTCTGAGAAAGGGGGAGTCTGGCTCCTGACTGGTTTCAGTTTGCCACACAGTGCATCACTGTAACTGGCTGGCTGAGCCTTCAGCTTCCGGTCTTCAGCTGAACCAAGAATCAGCTACCCTCTAATACTTGCCAAGGCTAACCACATAATTACTCATCTGGCAGAGTCTCTTCTCAACACAGCACGGAGACACGATTCTAGTTGCAAGGAGCTGCTTTAGTTGAACCCTCAAGCACATGAGACGACAAGGCTGGAGTTCAATCCTTATAACCCTCACTACAGTGTGGTGAAGATAGATCAGACTTTCTCAGCTTATCTCGCTTAGAAGGTCATGGATTAGAAAACTTTGGGCCTTGTAACTCTGCCTCATTCTTATGGAACAGTATTGAGCACAGTCAACAAATCAGTATTTCAGTTTGAAGTGCTCTGAGCTGTGGTAGGAAAGTCTGATTGGTGGTGGTTGAACTGTGGTAGAACAGGATCTGGCGAGCATTCCCCTTTTTGAGGATTGTGTCTGTAAATCAGAGTTGCAGAGAGGACCAGACAGACTCTGAAACATAATAAAAATGTTTTCAGTTAGTTAAGAATTTAAGACTTGAAAAATGTTTTTGGTTGGCATTAAAATGTGAGGTGTGCACGTATTTGTTTGTGTGGCTGAGTGCATAGATGTCTATGCCTTTTCATACCTATGTATGGGTAAGTGGACATGGGTGACTTGAATTTCTCCTGGCTGAGTCCCATCTCCATAACAGGAAAAGAAGACGTAGACTAAACTCAGCCAGGAAATTCTTAAATTGAATGTCTCACAGTGCACTTGGTTCTTGAAAACATGGAGATTTCCTCAGCCTTATGTTTTTTCCTGCATTGTACATCACAGAGTAAGTGCGGAACTGTAAAGAATGCAAAACCATAAAAAACTACTGTATTTCCTACTGTGATTTAATTTATTTTTCTCTGTTTGAAAACCACCATTTTTTAAAATTTATTTTAAAAAGGATTATAAGAAAGCCATAGAGTAATCAGCATAATTTTATAGGATGACTGATACTGTATTTTGGGGGGCTGACGCTAATAATGAATTCTAGGGATTAAAAATAATGGTTGAAGATGTTCATTGGGAGTGATTTTCATTGGGAGTGATCAGGACAGGATTAGAAATGAGTACATCAGAGGGACAGCTCAGGTTGAGCGGTTTGGAGACAAAGTCAGAGAGGCAAGGTTGAGATGGTTTGGACATGTGCAGATGAGGGAAAGTGGATATATTGGACAAAAGATGTTGAAGATGGAGCTGCCAGGCAGGAGGAGAAGAGGGAGACCACAGAGAAGATTCATGGATGTAGTAAAAGAAGATGTGAAGAGAGTTGGTGTGACAGAAGAGGATGTGAGGGATAGGGTGAGATGCAGGTGATCAGTCTGCTGTGGTGACCCCTAAAGGGAGCAGCTGGTAGGAGAAGAAGAAGAAGAACAGGGATTCAAAATAATAAGCCTTCCAAATAAAAACATAAAGTATGTTATGAACTACTGTTAAACCCATAAATGTTAGTTCATTGAGGATGCCTTTTGACTCCTCACCACTGCCTGTGTAGTTGTGATTATAGTCTGCTACAGGTGCTGCAGACAGTGCTGAAAATACAGTGGACAGTGGAGTCAAAGCTGCTGTGGTGGAGAACCTATTTGATGACACCATTTATTAATTACTCCAGTGTTTGTTTGTTTGTTTTTTAATTTTATTTTTTGCTTTGTGTTCTGTATAAAATAAGTGTTTATATTAGCATATATTGGGCCACATGCACAAAAATACCAGTCTGTCTGTTACTGGCCAATAATATCAGGTGAGCAATATAATACTCAGACCTGCATATCATTGTAACCATATTGTTGACACTAGCTGTGACATCTGTACTGTAGTTAGTAACATTATTTTTTATGGCTTTCTTTTTTAGTTTAATTTACTTTTCTCAGCAAAACAATGACTCATCAAGTGCTGCAACTGTTGATTACTTTCGCTGTGCACCAGCATGTGGACCGCATTAAAAAATTTTAATGACCTGAATGGCCAATCCAAGTCTGCTGTGGACAAAAATTCACAAAATGTAAAGAATGTTGAAAACAGTTTAAACTTGATGTCATGGTGGTGTGATTATAACATCCCTTATCACTTGCCTTACAGTTTCTAATTAGAGGTTGCTGACTTAAATGCAACACATGTCAAAATACATAAATAACAGTAAATAAAACAACAGCTTGGCCACCACCAGTTAACCGTTTGCGTTTTAAAGCACTTACACCTACTGACTGATTACTAAAGAGAATTGCAACCACAAGGGTGCTGCCTCTGTTCTGTGTTAGGCCCCTTCAGCAAAGCACTTAAGTCGCAGTATTTGTCCTGCTGTGCCGCTGGAAAACGTGGAAAGGATTTTGCCTTGTCAGATGCTTTGCAGAAAAGTAATTTCCTCTTGTTTCCAGTGAGGCTGGAGATAAGCCAGAACTCCTGGCACATTGAGGAACAACTTAAAGATTATACAGAACATATTTTCTCTTATAGTAGAGAACAAAAAAACTTTCACAGCGCACACACACACACACACACACAGAGTGAGCTGAGTGCTTTGCGCTATAGGAATGTTGTGTAAGGTCTCGAGAAGACACGCATGCAAAATATGATCTCACATTCCCACATATGCTTTAGACACTGACCTACATTAACATATATAAACATATAAACAGCACAAACAACAGCCATGTTAATGCTGACACAACAAATGCGTCAACAGTTTTTTTAATTTTGCTTTTTAAACTAATCTTCAATTTTTCTTCCACCACATTCAAACTGAAGAGACATTTCTTTATTTAAACCCACTTATTTATTTATTTGCACGATTCAATTATGTATTTACCTCTGCTGTGTTTACTTTTGGCAGGAGTAGGATTTGGTCGGAAAACCACCGTGCATCATTAGTGAGATAACCCACTGAGAAAAACTGACAAGCACAAAAAAGGAAATGAAAAGAGAGAATGAGAGACGGAGCAGGCAAATGACAAATATGATGAAATAAAAAAGTTTTTCGGAATAACGCTGCGTGGGAGGAGATTTGGAGTGACCTAATTAAAATGTTGGAATCCTGAGAGGAATAAATTAAGAAAATGTCAGTTAGGCTGAGCCGGAGGAGGAGAGATTAAGAGGCGCAAGCTCGTATACTGTCTGATTTCTGCTCTTCTTCCCTTTTATCACTGCTGCATGGGAACATTGGTCTTTAATGACAACATAGTGAGCTGTTGTTTTCTCAAAATCAACTGTTTAAGCACATAGAGAAAAGTTGCTGTGGCATATGGAAAAACAAAAGGATGGATGTTGCAAATGCAGAAAGGGTTAAGGTGTCATAAAAAATAAACTGAATAGTCTGTGACTCATCTGACATGGATGATGTTATATTCTTTAAACTTCCTGAGAAAGCTGTGAAATAAATATGAAAAGAAAGGAGACAGAAAGCTACAGAGCTTCAACATAATAGTCCCACCTTGCAGTTTAAGCAGCTTAAGTTTCCACATCATTACTGCACAGCAGCACTATGAAAATCACTGGTCTATAAGCATCATCTAGGTACCAACTTCGCTGCCGTCCAGGATACATTCCCCCTGTGGGGAAGCTCCATATGGGGCCTGCATTTTTCTGCTGTGCTGGACAGGATGGGACCATCTGGGTGCTGTCGGACTGCATGGAGTGTGTATTAGAGCAGATGACAGCAATGGCAATGTGTCGATTGGCAACAAGGGAGGGGGAGAGAGATGGCATCAACAATGAGAGGTAGCCCAAGGGGAAGGAAGGGAGGAGAAGGAAGAAAGGGCAGCTGGTACCAAGATTGGTGTTAGTTAAAGATGACTAAGTGACATGTTGACAAGAGACTGATAAGAGGACTCCATGGAACAAAGATGAAAAAGGGAAGGATCAGTAAGCCTCTGATGCCAGTGTGCTTCCGTAAAGTACAAGATCTTTGATTCTACTTTCCTTTGAAGTGATCCATGGAAATAACACCATGTGGCATGCATTAATTTGAGCACTGGGTGAAAAAAAAAAAAAAAGATCAAGTCTGCTGTTGCATCCCTGATGCTGAGGCCTCACGATCTTCATTGACTTGCACAGCTACAGTGTTTTCTATGTGATTTGACAACATTACACCCGAATGCACCCTCACACTGTTTGTGCGATAAGTGCTCACTTTGCTTTCAATTGCAATCAATTCAGAAAGCTGGATTCGATAAAACTTTTTAACAATGAAAAACTTCTGCACTGAAAAGGATGTTATATCTAATCTATTGGGCAATAATCACTTGCAAATGAACAGCAGTTTCAGTTTACATTTTCAAGCGAGCTGAAATGAAAGTAAATTACCCCCCAACACTTGCATGACACACTCCAGCACTCAGAGCTGCACTGTGTAATCCATGCGTGTAGTGTTTGTTCAGAAAGCGTCTATTTCACTGCTGTGCTCCACAACAACATCAGCAGGTCATTTGTTTCAATCTAACTAGATGCTTGCTACAGAGTAGGAGGGTTTTTTTTTCCCTGTTTCTCAATTTCTCCCCAAAACTCATGTCAGCTGGGGGAGGCTTTACATAATATCTGTCATCATCATTTATCCCAACCTCAAATCTCCTGCGGACTTTTAGGTGTGTGGTGCTCTGCTTTCCTTAGCAGCAGCAGCAGCAACAGCAACAGGGTCAGGACTGGTGGTTATTGGTGATAGTGTTACAATGGCTGTGGGGCTACACTCCACTTAAGCTGTCACGCCTGTAATAAACAGCAGATTTCAGTGTGAAGAAGCTCATCTGCTGGCCTGTGAGAGTCTGAAAGAGAAAAATAGAGGGTAAGCTGAAGTATAACATGGCAGACACAGTAGCTAACAGGAAAACGACTCTCTGACCATTGTGCTTTCAGCTGTCGGGCACAACAATTGATCACTTTATCCCATGGAGTGTATCGTGGTGAATGAAAAACAAACAACATGTGAAGTGATGAGCTGGAGAAGACACAACAAGCAAAAGATATGGTTCTCTTAACCCACAGTGTGGTTAACAGTGGTACACTAATGATCTTATTGAACAAAATGTTAGATAGTCTTAAGCACACGTTTGCCAAATGAAATAGCCTGTGTTTTGTTCTGTCAACAATCCTGCTTGTTATTATCAGAAAACACCACCCCACTGCGCCTCAGTGAAGAAAATGCATGAAAAGCTTTCATTATATTAGCTCCAGCTAAACTTTTGAATACACCAAACTAGGATTTTAGATGTTGTATTCAAACCATGCAGGGATTTATTCACAGAAAGATTGAGCCCATGGCATGGATTTTGCAAATGCACTTTCATGTGCAGACTCTGCTTTTGGGAAGGCTCCTGCTCTGTAGCTTGACTTGTTCATGTGAAAAAAGTTTTCACAGAACACTATGCAGTTCTGAAAACAACTAAATACACCCTTACTGTTTCCATAGGAATCAGCCATTGTAACCCTCTCTATAAAAGCAGAAGTTTTGGCAGTTTGCTGCTCTGGAAGATTCAGGTGTGTTTTAATACAATTCCACAATCTTTCTAGGAGTAGATGTCCTGCCAAATTCACCCTGTGGTCAGACCGAGAACCCAAGAGCTACATCTCACACTCTACAGGCCTTAGTTAGCATAGTAAATGTTGATGTTTGTGACAGTACAATTAGAATAAGACTGAACACTTATGGCTTTCTTGGACGGGTTGCAAGTGAAAAGCCTCTACTCTCTAAAAAAGAGCATGGGAGCACAATTTAGGTTTGCAAAGTTGCATCTAAACAAACCACAAGACTTTTGGAAGAATGTTCTTAGGACAGGCGAGACCAAAGTGGAAATGTTTGGCTATAATGCACGCCGTCATGTTTGGAGAAAACCAAACCAAGCATATCAGAACAAACACTTCATACCAACTGTTGAGTACAGTAGTGGAGAGGTGGTGTTTTGGACTTGTTTTGCAGCCACTGGACCTGCGCTGACCTGCACTCCTTTCTACAACGGTATTTTCTAGAGTCAAATATGTGGCCGCCTGTTAGACAACTAATATAATATAAAGTATATAAAATATTTTGGAATCAACCTTACTGATGCATATGTCAGTTCTTAATCATCCAATTTGGATTTTAAAAAGAAGGAAAAAAATGACTGTGGATGGCATCTAGCCTCACATCACATCGAGTAGAGTCAGGGTGGGCCAGCGTTCATAAAGAAATTGAGCCTTTTCGGGGGTGTACCTTAAGTCACTGCTGAAGGTGGCTCCATAAGCTATTGAATATTGGGGTGTCCTTAGTTTTTCACATGACTGTAAATATTTTGGTTATTTAATATTATTTCCTGTTTAATTTGGTTCATTGCAGCATCAGACCTGAGTGGATTGTATTGTATCTGCCGCGCATGTTTTTGTCATCAGCACTTCACAAAACTAAACAACATGCTTACACAGTTATGCCAATGATGCCACAATTACTATGCATCATGTGCTCCTGTTGTTTCTGTGTGTCCCATTTTTGTCACAGACAATTTGCCAGCTTATGACATTTTGAAGACAAAGTATTCATTTTAGGTTGCCTCCTTGAAAGGATGTGAAATAAAAGAAGAACTTTAAAAACTGGGCCATTGATTCAAGGGTGTGTGTGTGTGTACTAATATCGCAAAGTCCAGTTGGTGGCCCTGGCTACATGTCATTCATATTGCTATAGAAGCTGATAAAAACATTCATAAATAAAACAAATACATCAGAGTTGATGTGTATGAGGTGTCAAGATTTGTGAGTTACTGGTGCTCAATTAATTTTGTAATCTTGTCCTGCTGAATATGTTAACATGACTGTACTTGAAAGAAGCACTTATTCACATTTTATTTAGCAGAAATGTCATTCTAATGAGGCTCAATGCTGTTTGATCATAATGATGATGATGCTGTCTGGCAGAGCTCAGAAAGTTTTTTTCTCTCCCTCTAGTTCAATTCTGCTTTTTTTTTCCACTAGTATTTTTTAATCATTTTCCCTCATTTGTGCAATTCCCCACATCGTTTTCTCTCCCGCTGTACATCTGTATCTCATTTGTTTTTTTAGTTTCCTTTTTCTGTTTTTTTTCTTTCACTTATTTTCACACAGTAGCTCTGTCGCCTCAGCACTTCTCCCACTGCGTGTGTCTTCTGTGTGTGTATGTGTGTGTTTCTTTTCGTAGTGACATTTCCGTGCCAGGTGTGACAAATGGCAGGCAGAGAGGAAACATTTATTCCCTGTGGTGAGCTTAATTAGCCTATCAGCTAAGCCTTGGCACCAGCTTGTTTTGAAAACCATACACGCGCGCGCGTGCAGGGATGCACACACTTTTATCCTCAAGTGAGAATCACCAACAAGTGCACATGTAGGCATACACACAGCACACATGCAACAGACAAACCACTTCAGTATATGAACTGCACAGATAATTGGACAGTACAATTACATGATGTCTAAATCAGTGCTCCAATCCATATTTTTTTCTCTGGCTTTACATCCAGAGGGACTTAGTCGTAGCCAACCTCATCTTTTCTCTATTAAAAGGTTAAATCATTTACAAATTACAGTTCTTTTCCAGCAATTAACATATGGTGGGTGTGCAGAGGCCATACCAGGCCAGCAGGCAAAACCAGAGGAGAGACTATGAAGAAAAAGCCCGTGTATCCCTGCTGTGTGTGAGTTTGTGAGTAGAGTTTCACAATCATTGTAGTTTTGTATCACATATCCATCTGTGTTTATGTGTGTGTGTGTGTGTGTGTGTGGAAACATCTGTCCTGTCCATTGTCGTGCCAAACCAAACATCTGCAGCTGAGGGACGGAGCCAATGAGTGTCCAATAACCTGCTGTTAAACTAGATGGCTGTAACACACTACTGCTAATTACACACACACTCAAGAATACAAACACACACACAAGCTCATAAATGTGCTTTAAGCTGAATGAGCTGTATCTGAGGGCCTTTCTTTGTCTCTTCTGTCCTCAATCTGTGGACAAATTACAGACATTATTGGCAGCAAAAGAGACTCCCTGTCTACCTCCATCTTTTCCTCTTTTACACAGAGCTGAGGGCTTGGCATGTCCCCGTGCACCCCTGCTGCGGAGAAGGAAATGAGAGCCAAAAAATGGTGCTGATGTGTCCTCCTGCAAAGCACTGGGTTTTTAGGCTTTGATGCCAGCCAGGTGGTGGAGGGGATATTAAGGTACCCTTTAAGGGTAGAAATGGGGGAGGTGAACATAGTAATTTGACCAGATTGTGCTGGAACTTGTTTTGGGTGTGGCCTGGTCAGGCAGCCCTGCTGTCTGCAAGTGGCATTTGATGTTGGGTTTAAAAGGTTTGGTGGGATTTTTACAAAGACTCTGCTGTTTTGAGGTGGGATTAGTATTGGAAAGTCAACACTTCAGCAGGTAATTAGTAGTTGCAGCAGAGCTGGATGTCTTGTGTGCATGTAAATGATTTTAAAGGCATTTTGATGTTATATTTACAAAAATAGGGTGAAGTAGCCTGACTGGGGTATAGGGTTCTGTATATGTATGTCTTGCCTGACTAAGCAAACGTTTTAAAACTGACATGTGACCTTCTGGGTACTAAAGAAAATCCACTCAGTCCACTCAGGGTTTTGCATGAGTAAAGGGCCACTTATTGGCTGCCAGGAGATTTGGAGTCATGATTAACTGAGAGAGGAGAAGGATAAAGCTGTTCAGTACTAAAAGTTGAAAGTGCAGTAAATGACTTTCAGAACCACTGGACGGCACACTATAGGTCCAGATTTTCAAACCTTTTATTTTTTTAAATAAATGTAATTTTATTTAAATTTTATTTACCTTTGATTTATTCCAAGGTTAGCATGGCTTAGGTTTGCAATGTTACAATGTCCTTTGGATAGAAGAAACCAAACACAGCATATCAACAAAAACACCTCATAAAAACTGTCAAGCATGGCAGTGGATCGGTGGTGATTTGGGCTGATTTTGTAGCCTGGGCACCTTGCAGTTATTGAGTCAACCATGAATTTCTCTGTTTAACAGCATGTTCAGAGGACAGAGAATCAAGGAGTCCAGGCATCAACCGAGTTGAAATGCTGTGGTGGTACCTTAAGAAAGCTATGCATAAATGAATGCCCATAAAACTTCAATGAATGTTATGAATGTTGTAAAGAAGAGTGGGCCAATATTCCTCCACAACTATATGAAAGATTGACATTAAAACCATTATATCACATTACATACCATTAGTGGATTGTTGCTATATATGTTTAAAATCTCCTATATAGAACTGCCATTTAGCCACCTCTGAGGCATGTAGCATGGAATGCCAGCAGTATACAATATTACCATGGGTGGCCATTTTGTATAAGTTCCTTGGGATAAAGCTTCAAGTCACTGGGGACCCATTAGCTTTTCCTCTATAGTGCCACTAAGGGCCTTGTTTTTGAATTTTTCAGTGAATGATCTCAGTATCTGGTTGATACTCTGACATGAATTTTGACAGTCTTACTTTTTACTGAGAGCCATCATCAGGTCAAAATTATGATTTTATATTTTGTTGCGTAGACACTGTGCAATACTGCAGTCAAGCAGGGAAATCTCCCGTATTGTCTTTGGGCAAAAGAAAAACATTCTGTCAAGAATTGACAAAAAAAAAAAAATTCAAAATTTTCACTCTTTAAATGTTATTATTGGCCTGTTGACCTTTTCCATTTGTGTTTCTTATAACTTTGAAAACAGCTTAAAGGCTGAAATCTCTTCTCTGCCTTGGGATTGTCTGCACTGGACAGTGGGGCCTTCAATCATTTAGAAGTTTTAATGATCTAGGTGTCAGACCTAAAGATCGTATCAGCCATCTGTGCTCTCGTTATTGCTAGCTTAGGTGCTTAACTCCTCACCTTCACTTTCTTCCCCTCCAACTGCTTTCCCTGTTTTCCTCTGATCTTTATCTGCCTGTCATTCCATTTGACAGATAACTTTTGGACTCCTGTGACTTTAGAAAGTTATTAGCTACATTCCTCTAAAACATTGGATTGCTATTTGAGCTATTTGATTATATTCTTTGAGGTGACAGCATAACTTTATTACACATTGGCAGTTCATCTCACTTTATCACAGCTGTTTGGATAAAAGTCATTAGTTTGTATGCATTTTTTTGTTCAAATGCAAATCTGACCACATGATGTGAATTCCAAATGAATTGATTATGATCATTTTGGAAAATTATATTCAAGATGAATGTTTAACTGCTCAGCATGCAGAATGCATTAAGCAAATGTAAATGTAACAACTGAACCATTCACATTTTTGAAAAAGTAATTTTTAGAGTTTTTCTGCTTCAGTTAACATTTGTGCTGACAGATTTTCACCCCCAGTTCACTCAGCAGATATCCAACCAACAACTTTCGCCACACTTCTGATTTCTGCATGACAGCCTCAACTGTTCTCTTGTCTGACTGAGAAGGAATCATAATAAGGGACCAGACTTGAACCATCCCCTCAGGAAATAATTGGACCCCTTAAGGGGTTTTCACACATACTGTAGTGCAGTGTTACGCAAATAGCAGCGAGTGGGCCCAATCTACCCCTCCACCAAAAATATCTGCCCCACCAATAATTAAAGCTGTAGTTCCCTTGTTCATTCTAATTTAAAAGTCTTTTGCATATTCTGCTATAGTTAGTAATATTTTTACAGGCTTGTGCCAATGAACCAACAACATATAATTGGTACAATTTGATAGGTCAGCACACCGAAAACATTAATGGCAACAACAACTGAGGATTAACTATATAAATTAAGCATTTATTAATTTGTTACCCACTGTAGAAAATTGAAGGGTTTTTTAAGGTAGCCTGCAGCTTTGTACATGTTCAGGCTGCACCACCTGCCTCTCTGCAGTTTATAGAGGAGGATTGGTTAAACTCACAACAAGCCCTTTTTTTTTGCAAAAACAGCAACCAGTCACAATAAACACTGTGAACAGAAGCGTGCTGCTCTCTCAATCATTGACAAAACAAAAGTTCCCTGCTTCTTAAAGACTTGACTGTCTGATAGTGTTCATCTGCAGTAGGTAGTTTATTTTGTTAGGCCCTACACTAATTTGGTCCTTCACTCGTCCATTTTCCTCAGATTTTTTTGGGATACAGTGCACACTGTGCCAGCGCCACTGGATTAGAAATGAGTGAAAAAGCAGCCAATGTCTAATAAAAACTTTGAAACACTTTCAGAAAGCCTGTAGATACATTGTTCAAGACCACTTTTAAAAATAAAGAAGGTCTGGCTCCTTGGAAGCAAAATATAAAGAAATGAGGAGTGGCCCAAGACTTTTGCACATCACTGTATATACACATATGCTTTGAGACTTCAACAGGTGATTTTTTTGTATGAGCTGATTTGGCCTGGCACATGTTTTTGGTTGGCTCTAATAGAAAACACCAATCTAGGTGTTTTAATCATGTCTCCTTAATAATGTATGAATAAACTATTATGATTGACATCTGAATCAAGCCAAATTAATCTCTTAGCTCCCTCTGCCTGAAGGCCTGTATATGTAGAGAACTTGGATGTCTTGATGATTCAGGTGTCTACTTTAGCTCTTAGCTCTTATCGCAGAAGCTTTAACACAAAAACCTGTAGAAGGTGTCTTTTGCACCTTCTTTCCCCCAGCTATCAGTATGTCATCTAATCTCAGCTAAATGGTTTTCTTTTATAGATACTCTCAACTACAACTCCTTCGCTTTCCTAGTATCCTGGAGCAACCTATAGTTTGGCCTCATAGGACAATCACAAGCTTAGTGACATACAGCCTCAGGTGATGAACATTTTGTCACCTTACTATCTTTTCACCAACTTTTACACCCCACTGTAAGTCTATCTAGTGTGCCAAAATTCATTTCTGCCACAGTTATAAATAGAGCAGATAGAGACTTAACTTCTATCCACAGTACATGTGTTCTTCGTATTGTTGCTGTGACACAAGCCGTTGGCAAATTATGTAATTTGCAAAATTGTGTTCCTGGGAAAATGCCTATCTTTATTTCCTGATCACGATATAGTCACATACTGTTCTTTCTTTCTCTTTACACGGAATAAAGACAAGAACAAGCCGAAGCCCATGTGTGGCAAGGGAAGCATCTCAATTTAAGTCCATATGGAGATGTATGGTGTGCATCTAAATGAATCCATGTAATTAACAGGTGCCTTACATCCCCATGGCAGCATCAGTGTATTAGAAAATAGATCAAAACAAATTGAAGTAGTACCCTGGGTCATTATTATCTCTGATATGAAATGTTTCTTTCATGTTTGGTAATCAGGAGGCAGAATATCACAGAAACCTCGGTAGATATTCTGATAACTTTATGTGACTCTAAGAACTTTTCAGGCATTTTAATCACATCAGGTGTCATGTTGAATGTTAAGAGTATTTGTTTCAAAGCAGAACGCCTGGGAAAAAATTATGAAATCTGATTGAAAATTAGGACACAGCATAAGGTAAAGAGGATTTATTTTATTTTATTTTTTTGTTACAGATTTGTCAGGTCTAATCCAGGAACTTTTTAAAGGATTAGCGATGTTACACAAGATGCATTTGCATGTTGACTCACTGCACATTTTCATTAGCCTGGTAAAGTGGTACAGTGAAGTGCATTGTTCTTATTGCCATGATTAAAAGATCCCTGGTTATATTTCAAGCTGAAGTTTCTCCCTGTTGCCTGTATCGGTTTTCTCCATAGACAGTGTGAAAACTACAAAATAATGGAGATGGCCACCATGACGTCACTCATTGTTTCTGGACTCTGCATTTAGAAGGAAAGGTAGCAGTGTAGAGGTTAGAGTAGCTGCCAGGGAGTCCACAGAGAAGTTAATGGATGTAGTGAAGGAGGACATGAAGAGGAGTGGTGTGCCAGAAGAGGAGTCAAGAGAGAGAGTGAGATGGAGGCAGATAATCCACTACGGCGACCCCTAACGGGAGCAGCCAGAAGAAGATTTTGGTGCTTTAACTTTAGTATTTTGAATGCCACCATGTTGGTTGTTTTTGGAGCCAGAATTGTCCTATCAACTAGATTGGTTAGTAAGCTGCATTCATAAACTGTAATGCACACATACTCATATCAGCTAATTAGTGCTAGTAATGGACTAATAAAGCACTAGAATTTCACTAATCAAAACTGGACAAATTCTGGAATTGTCTGTATCACACAGCAAGCCAAATCCCTTAAAAATGATCCTAAACACACCAATAGTATTGCCTTGCAGACATCAGTCGGCGCCAGCCACCCGTGCAGGCTCACCTGTCAATCAGCGTGGCTATGCCCCTAATTCATTTATCCAGGTGGATGAAGAAATTGACCCCGCTCAGATTTTTTTATGAAGGGGGAACCTATTCATAGAGGCCAAAACTGTATTTTTTTACTAGACTGCAAATATGCTTTTTAATGCTGTGAAGTTGGACCTTTTAACATGGCCAGCTATGGAGATGGGCTCCTTTCTGGAGCCAGCCTCAAGTGGCATCTCCAGGAACTGCAGTTTTTATCACTTCCACGCTGGCTTCACATTTTAGCTCCAGGGGTTGCCCCTCGATGCTCCAGCTTTCTCCCACAGTCCAGAGACATGCATTTTATGTTAACTGGTGACTGTACACCGCCAGTCTGAACACTCTAAGAAGAAACACTGAGGAGAATTCATACTAATGTAGAATAACATCACTACTGACATGGGTGAGCTTACCCTGCAGGGTACTCTGTGACCATAGTTTCTGACTTGTTTCGCTATCACACCAATGCTACCAACTTGTGGTGAACTCCCAGCTATTCTATACATCTCTTCGTAGGGTCTTTTTGAAGTTTATTATTCATATTACCTGTTTTCTGCCCCTCTATTGTATTCACACTCTGACATATACAGGTACATTTCAAAAAATTTGAATATCACGAAAAAGTTAAATATTTTTTGTCACTCATTTTAGAAAGTGAAACCCATATATTATATAGATACATTACACATAGAGTGAAATATTTTAAGCCTTTATTTCTTGACATGTTGATGATTATATCTTACAGATAATAATAAAAACCCAAAATTCAGTGTCTCAGAAAATTAGAATATTACATAAGATCAATAAAAACGATATTTTAAACAGAAATGTCAGGCTTCTGAAAAGTATTTTTATACTTGGTTGGGCCTCCTTTTGCATGAATTACTGCATCAATGTGACGTGGCATGGAGGCAGTCAGCCTGTGGCACTGCTCAGGTGTAATGGAAGCCCAGGTTGCTTTGATAGTGGCCTTCAGGTCATCTGCATTGTTGGAGCTGGTGTCTCTCATCTTCCTCTTGATAATACCCCATAGATTCTCTATGTGGTTCAGGTCAGGTGAGTTTGCTGGCCAATCAAGCACAGTAACACCATGGTCATTGAACCAGCTTTTG
>VUQH01048266.1:0-53933 GCA_015106775.1 Etroplus canarensis
CCCCCAGGGGAAAAACACACACACACACACACACACACACACACACACACACACACACACACACACACACACACCACACACACACACACACACACACACACACACACACACACACACAGGCACCCCTGCCTATTGAAGCCCAGCCCAGTCCAGTCCCGCCTGGCCCGCCCAGCACTCCCTTAGAGCCAGTGCAGTGAGGCAGGCGGTGAAGGGGCATGCTGGGGGACAGATTGTCATCCTCCTTTCTCCCCCTGGGAGGCTCACTGTGGCTGCTGGTCCAGCCAAGACCTGAGGAACAGCCTCCTTCCTGTTTGTGCTGAAGTCTACCTGAAGTGGTCAAACATCCTCCTTTTTCACCACACCATCAGCTGCTCAGTTTAAGAGGAGAAGGCACTGCTATCACCATCCCACTCCCACACACAAAGTGCTCCAACTACATTCTAAATACTGCTCTGATCATCTTGTTTTGCAACTCCTTTAGGTCATAGATAGATAGATAGATAGATAGATAGATAGATAGATAGTACTCTTCATTTGTGCATTTAATGTCTCTTTAATTAAGATTCATTTATTTTTTGCTCCAGTGGGAATCCTTTTTTATTAATTCCTATACTTCAAATCAACATTTAACTGAAAAAATAAAACACCAACATGAGCCATCAAGCCCACCCACTGCACGCTGAATAATAACCTGTGATGAACCCTAAATTCACCTTTTTGAATAATAGTTTAATTAAATGTCTTCATTTTCTGTTCCTCTCGTTAATTTTCGCATTTGAAAAACTGTCTTAATTTTGAAAGGCGCAAAATGAAGCTCTTCTGACAATTTAATTCCCTCAATCTATGTTACTTTGCCCTGTCCTGCTGTAACACCTTCTTTTCTGACAGAAAAACATAACAGACCACAGACAGGGCCATATAATGATGCAAAATGCAAATGCTGTAAATTCCCATTTTATCATAACCTTTTGTTGAAATGTACAAATATCAAATGGTAAATTATTCAGTTCGTAGCAGTTCATAAACATGTTCATATCTTCTGTTAATAGTCCTTTTAAAATTCTGTTGCTGACCTCAGATATCTAATAGTATGCTGTTGTTATGGAGAATGAGAAATGTATTACCCTGCAGTAAACCACCCCTGACATGATTTTAGAGTCCAGTCACTGTGGTTATGGATTGTTACATGATGTTAATTTAATGAATATCCTCTTTCATTTTAAGAAACCTTATCATTGATTATTGTAATTCAGTTTGTCCATTTTAGTGAAAACACATTAGTGCTATAGTGACACATTTTTGCAGTGAGTGACAAAATTACTCTTTTTCTTGTGCTTCACTATCACAGAAAGAAAAGGCGTAGTAAAGGATGACTGGCCGCCCTACTTTTCTTGCTCTGGCCTTCCATTTGTCTAACTTTCCTGGGTTACCACTGGGGCGCTGTGATTTCTGGGACAGTGACCAAGTGCTCCTGTCTGAGCTGGGGGACGTGGGTAATGTGGACAAAGTAGTTGACAGTTTGCCGCTTCCCCATGGTTGAGAGACAGAGCCATGAGGGCCAGAATAATGGACACCCAGACCACAGAGTCAGGACAGCACTTGATGTTCCAGCTCTTTGTGTCAGGCCCTGCGTGAAAAAATCCCCATTGACTGCAATTTTCCCTTCAAGTTTGTGTGTGTGTGGATTTGTGTTGTGTTGTTCATGTACATGATGTTAGGCCAGAGTAACTTGCTGCTACGGCACTGATGAAACCGCGGGAAGTGAATCCTTATTCTATCTAATGTTTTTCTACCTTGTCCAGCAAAAGACAGCATCCTTGTTCGCTGATCCTCCAGCCGTCTTCCACCACCCCTCCTTCTCATCCTGTAGCATAGTGGATTTGATTGATCTGTAGCAAGGGGGGAGAGGGACCTGACATTTCTCAGTGATGTGTAAAAACATATTGTGTTTGCTAAGAAAAAAAAGAGGAAAAGAGAGAGACAGACCGAATATACACACAGCACTTGCACCCACACGCACATACACAATAGAATATCTGAGGTTGAAGATGTAGTGGTAAAAAGCAGCCTCTTGAACTAGTTCTACTTGTGCTTATTTGTGTGCGTTAATCAGTTGCACAGTGCAAAAAGTCACATCAAGCCACCTGGTACTTTTGTTGACAACTACTGGGAATTATCAGTGTTTCATTTTGACTGGATTTGATGTCTTAAAACAGGGATGTAGCAGGACTACTGTGAGTAAAGCCCAGCACTGGGCTTCTTCCAATAGCTCTGTGTCCTCTGAGCTCTCTGTCCTGAATCAACTGTGTGATTTGTTCATCTGACTGGAATTACCCCCCTTCCCCCCCAAAAAAAATCTCTCCCCACCTTATCCCTACCTCTCTGTCAAGAAGAAGAGAGCTAATGTAAAAAAATTATTTCACCACCTCCTCTATTAGATCTTAAGTGACTGTGTCACAAACCATCGTACATGAATACGTGTTGTTCAGACACACACAGCTATTTGTGCATCAGAACAGGAAAAGTGTTGAGATGACACATGCATCATCTCATGGGAAAGGCTCACTACTTTTCCCAGTAACTGTAAAAAGATCCCCTCTCTGAATATGAAGTGGGGTCATGGTGTTACATCAGACAAGTTGTCAGCTTTTTGTTTATTCAATGAATCCCCAATCCCCAATGTGCCACAAATACACTCACACAAACACATCTCTTATGACAACCACTATATACAGATCTCTGGTACAACACACAGAAAGATAAGGTTTGGCGGCAGAAAGCATGGCCATGCTTTGCTTCACTAGAATGGCTTTTGAACAAAGTCTAGCTTGCTATAGAAGTGGCAGATGAGTGATAGAAAAAACACTTTTTTTCTGATAAGATAAGGTCCTGGACCTGGATAAGAGTTTGGCTTCCTAAATAGAGGAGATGTACTCTGTTGCTGTCAGGCAGTGATAAGCCATCATGAACAGCTTCCAGCACCTCAGACACGACGGTCCGGGCACCAGTAGTGAGTTATTCCCAAACGATGCGGTCCCTGAAAGGTTTCAGGAGGGTGTATTACTGGCCAGAATTCAAGTACTCTGTCAAGCATTGCTTAAAAGTGAGCTTTTGGAGGGTAGGGAGAACTGTAACTAAATGTCACATTCTTTGATTAAAAATAGTAGGTAAGTAAGTATGTACTGTATAGACCATAAAGTGCCAGTATCAAAAAGGCTTGGTCAACCTACGCATGGTTACTGTTTTTAATTACTTAATGTTAAAGCAAACATCCATCCTTTATCCCCTTTACATTTAACATTAGAATTTATTACCTTTTTTGTGTGCGACTCATTTTTACCACAAATGCCTAATGGCCATTAAATGGTTTCATAATTTCAGTTGAAGGTAATCATTCTGCCAGTCCAGCTTTAACATATACTTTTGTTGTGCACTTTTGCATTCTTACCTTTACAGAGAAGGGACATTATTGGATTTGAATATTAATAGCTTTGGACCGATAGTTTATCACGCCACCTCTAATGCTTAACATAGTATCTATTAATGTATTTCAAGAACTGGTCATCTTAAAAATCCTTGTTTTGTTGCCTTCTTTTTGGTCTTGCACTCAAATTCTAGGACAGAATGGTTTCTGCTTACAAAGAAATCAATCATAATTATCTTTTTATACATTTAGCTTTTAAAAAGTAGACACAGTTTGCCACCATATGTGTTAAAGTCCAAAGGGAAACAATGTCATCATGAAAATTAATGACTTGCTCTCAAAAAATATTTATGCATGCTAATTTTCAATTGCATTAATTGCATAAATAAAAGATTCTTTAGGGGTTTGAAAGCTATTGCACTGTGTAGAAAAATGGTAAGCTTACCTGTTCCCAGCATTAGGGATCTTATTTGAACAGGAGTATTTACTTTGGGAGAGGGTGCTATAAATGAACACAGAGGAAGTGGTGCACAAAAGGCAGTTCAGACTGGCTTAGAGGAAACTGAGACCTTTGTGTGAATAGGGAATTTTCAGTGGTTACTTCTGCAGTACTAGAAGAAAAATGTAATTTGTATAGAACTGAAAGTATCTTTATTAATCTTACTTATTTTGATCCTTGAACTTAAGACACAGAGTTATATTTTTCATACATTTTAAGAAGCTGTTAGGTACTTTAGCTTGGAGTTTAATCTTTATCTTTCTGGTAAATATGGCTGTAGCACATTTTATGCTGGTCCCTATAGGGGAACTCCAAATGAGGTTGTTTTGTTCCATATAGGAGACATTAAAAAAAGGAGGGAGGGGGGTAGGGACACAACTCCCAGAGAGGGACAGGCCTTAAGATGGAGGTCTTCCTCCCAGGACGTGACAGGCTGTTGGCTGGAGGATGCTCAGGAAGGCCTTGGCAGACCAACAAAGACAGCCCTTCAGCTGCAGGGTGTAGTTTTTCAGGCCCCAGCATCCCCTTTGGCAGCGGCACAGAGAGTGCTGGCGTGCACAGGCCCCCGGCCCGAGAGACAGGGAAGTAAGGCCCGTTCTTTTATTTACTCAGGCTGCTGCTGAGGCCTGGGCATTTCTTGTCTGGGTGAAGAAGGAAAAAAACAAGTCTCTCTCTCTCTTTCCTCTTGAGGTCTCCCGAGGAAGATTGCTCTTTCATCTGCAGTTGTTCACACACTTGTTTCGGCCATTGGGCTTGTATGTGTGTTTTCTATGTGTACATGCTATGTGTGCACATGTATATGTTTGTCAGTGCATGCACACAAGCACTCTCATCTATCTGTGTGTGTGTGTGTGTGTGTGTGTGTGTGTGTGTGTGTGTGTTGGGAGGTAAAGTGAGAGGTAGACAGTGAAACTAGCAATTGTATAGTTGTATCTGAAATGCACAGTCTCAACTCACCATAGAATATATGTGTTTTTATTTTTAAGAAGCACAAAAGGAGAAACTCTTAAGTACAGCAAGCATGTAACATATTTGTTGACCAGCGTGATTATACCCTATGTAGTGCAATAGATGCAACTCAAACTTAAACAATTACAGTATTTACACTGTAATCTAATGGTTTCATTATTTTACTATCCAGCAATTTCTGCAACATTTTACAAATCAAATATTAACATAGCTATTGACCTATCAAAGCACAGAAGTAATATTTGCAACTTCCATACATACATAACAGATATTACTCTGTATATGTGTCATCACTGTAAGGCCCTAAATAAATAATATACATCAAGCAAACAAACAACGAAAATGGAATGAGACTGTCCTGACAGCTTAGTAATGTCTCAAGGCAAAGACAGCCTCATTTAAGACAGTAGAATTTCATTTAGCCTTGTATACAGGCCCATTTATTTGTTTGTTTTATACTATTGTCTTGAAGCCAATACGTTTGACTGTAAGGCATTGGCTGGGGTCATTCTTCTTGCACTGTCTTCTTCTCCTATACCCTGAGAGGCAGTGTGAGATAGGGCAGATCCGCCCCCTCTGTGGAGGAGGGCATAGCACTGAGTCACCCATCCTCCCTCAAACCAGAGAGAGAGAGAGAGAGAGAGAAAACATTGAGACATGTATGAGAGATAAAGCAAGAAAATCAGGCAAGGTTTGCTCCTTCAGTGAGATGTGTGTACAGAGTGGGCGCCTTGCCAGGGGTGGGAGGTTTCCGGGAGGGCCACGGTGTGGAGGTGGGCTCTCAATGTGCCGCTTTCAGCAGTTTGGAGGGGCAAGGGAATGGCCTCCGACCCCATCTGTTTCCTGAAGATAGGCCCTGATGGGGGTAAGTGCTCAGAGAGGGCATGATATCCTGACAAAGGGCAGATCTCCCAGCAAAAACAACAGAAAGGGGGAGAGAGAAAGACTTAGATTTGTCAGCTGAAGGAGAGTACAGAGGTTGGATCCTGGAAAGAGCTCATGCTTTTCCTTTATCCCTCTCATAAATCTTTGCAGTTTCCTCTTGTTTTTCCCATTCCAAGTTATGGCCTTTTGACACATTTTTTCTGAAGAGGTTGGAATTATGCTGTTTTATTTAGGTAAGGAAGTTCACAGCACTTAGATTTCGGCAGAGGGAAGAAGTGGCCTGTAACCTTTTGAACCTGTGGAAAATGGTGCTCTGTGTTTTCCATTCATATTACCCGTACAGTGAACCAGTGGACTGGAATCTCGGCAACAAAGCGATTTGAATAGGAACACATTGAAATAGTTGTAAAAAGTTGAGTTGACTGGTGTTCCCTGGTCAGTCTCTGCACCTGCTTGGCCTTGAGTGAGAGAGTTAGCCGCCCCAGCCACTTACCCACTGCCCCTCCTAGCTTCAGTTCATAGCACATTCATCCATCCATGATCACTTGCCTTACAGCTTAGCACAGACTTCACAGACAAATATTGTAATAATGCATATTCTATAATCTGATATCTATTGACTGATGTTCTGATGGGCCCATGTTTCATGAAAACTATCCATTTTGCAGCAGAGGGTTCCCAAAGGCTATGCATAGCTGTGGTTTAAATTGCACATTTAATCTTCTCCTTCATCCTTAAAAACTGCTTTTGCCTGTTTTTCTCTGGTCTTAAGGTCATTTCAAGGGCTCTTGTTATTCAAAAATATTCAAGTAATTCTTCAGGAATAATAGAAATGTTCTAATTTACCTCATGCAGGGCTTACATCCTAGAGTAGACCCATTGTCTTGTGTTGGCTTTAAATGTCAGAGAGATTGTGTTTTGAGTCACAGTGGGCTAAGCTATTACATGGCCACATACAAGGTTAATTGTAGTAAAAGTATTTTCACTTATTCTCTTCTCTAATTATACTTTAAATTGCATATTTAATGTAACTTTTTTAGATAACACCTAAGGAGAGGTATTGTTTCTGCTGAAGAAAAAATGGTCGACATTGCAAAGAATTCTAAAATCATACACCACCACCTTTTAATTAGTATGACAAATAACACCACGGTGGCCTACCTTTTCAAGACTAATGACTTGCTAATACAGTGACTAGCTTATAAAACACCTTTCTAACTCAATCATTTGTTCCATTTTTCCATCTTTTTCATCCTGACCTGCCTTTGATATCCTCTTTTCTACATTTCTTTTTGTTTTCTTCTCCAGACGGTGCTGATCTTGAGGATGACCCGTCATGTTCTTGGCCAGCATCATCTCCCTCCAGTAAGGATCAGACTTCTCCAGGACACTGTGAGGACTATGATTTTGGTGAGGAAGAAGGAGGCCCTGGCCTGCCATACCCATGCCAGTTTTGTGACAAGTCCTTCAGTCGCTTAAGCTTCCTCAAGCGTCACGAACAGAGCCACGGCGATAAGCTTCCTTTCAGCTGTACCTTCTGCAGCCGCCTGTTTAAACACAAGCGGAGCCGAGATCGACACGTGAAGCTACACACAGGTGATAAGAAGTACCACTGTGGAGAGTGTGATTCTGCCTTTTCTCGTAGCGATCACCTCAAAATCCACATGAAAACGCACGCCTCCAATAAACCCCACAAGTGCCCAGTGTGCCGCCGAGGCTTTCTTTCCTCCAGCTCTCTCCACGGCCACATGCAAGTACACGAAAGGGGCAAAGATGGCACCGGCTCAAGTTTTTCCAGAACTGATGAATGGAAGCTGAAAGAAACCCGCAAATGCAGCCGTTGTGAGGAAGGCTTTGATGTCCCGGAAGAGCTCCAGAGGCATATCGCAGAGTGCCACCCCGAGTGCTCTCCGTCAGAGGATGGAGGCCTGGGTGCCACCTTGCAGTGCATCTACTGCCATGAGCCCTTCAGTGATGAGGGCACCCTGCTGACCCACATTGACCAGGCTCACAGCAGAGATAGGAAGGGTCACACCTGTGCTATCTGCTCAGAACATTTTCTGTCTGTTGAGGACCTCTACGCTCATATGGACATCCACCAGCTCCCTGAATCTAGTAACCATAGTAACAGCCCTTCTTTACTGACTGTAGGCTACACCTCTGTGTCTAGTACCACTCCCGACTCCAACCTCTCTGTTGACAGCTCCACAATGGTGGAGACAGCACCGCCTGTGCCCAAAACCAGAGGAAGGAGAAAGAGGGCTGCGCAGAACACATCAGACATGGGAGGACGTTCCTCTAAGCAGCCTAAAGTCTCTTACAGTTGCATCTACTGCAACAAGCAGGTGTTCTCCAGTTTGGCTGTGCTTCAAATTCACTTACGAACCATGCATCTGGACAAGCCAGAACAGGCCCACACTTGCCAGTTTTGTTTGGAAGTTCTACCCTCTTTACTAAATCTAAATGAACATCTTAAGCAGGTCCACAATACTGAAGATCATGCTGCCCTATTAGCCAGCTTGCCTGATGCCCTCCTTCAGTGTAACTTCTGCCCTGAGGTGTTAAGTGACCTAAATGCCCTCCAGGAACACATCCGCTGTTCCCATGGCTTTCCAAGTCCCGTGGCCAAGGAGAGTAATGCCTTCTTCTGCCCTCAATGTTTCATGGGGTTCTTGACAGAGGCTACCTTGGAGGAGCATGTTCGTCAGACTCACTGTGATGGGGGGAGCCTGCGCTTTGACTCCCCCTTGGCTGTAACTCCCAAGGAGCCTATAGTAGAAGTGTACTCCTGTTCATACTGCACCAACTCCCCTATATTCAACAGTGTTCTTAAGCTTAACAAGCACATTAAGGAGAATCACAAGAACATTCCACTTGCCCTAAACTATATCAACAACGGAAAGAAATCCCTGCGCACTCTCAGCCCCTCTTCACCAATATCTGTGGAACAAACTGCCATGCTGAAACAAGGCAGCTCAGGCTCCCGCACCACCAGTGAGTTCATATGTAACCAGTGTGGAGCCAAGTACACAAGCTTAGATCTGTTCCAGACTCACCTCAAAACTCATCTGGATGGTCTGCAGCCTCAGCTCACCTGTCCACAGTGCAACAAAGAGTTTCCCAACCAGGAATCTCTGCTAAAGCATGTGACAATTCACTTCACTATTACTTCCACTTATTACATCTGTGAGAGCTGCGACAAGCAGTTTACTTCAGTGGATGACTTGCAAAAGCATCTACTCGACATGCATACTTTTGTGTTCTTTCGTTGCACTCTGTGCCAAGAGGTGTTTGACTCAAAGGTATCAACTCAGCTACACCTGGCTGTAAAGCACAGCAATGAGAAGAAAGTGTATCGCTGCACCTCATGCAACTGGGACTTCAGACATGAGGCTGACCTACAGCTACATGTCAAACACAGTCATCTGGAAAACCAGGGCCGTGCCCACCGTTGCATTTTTTGTGGGGAGTCTTTTGGCACAGAAGTGGAGCTGCAGTGCCACATCACCACCCATAGCAAGAAGTATAACTGTCGCTTCTGCAGTAAGGCCTTCCATGCTATTGTCCTTTTGGAGAAGCATTTGCGAGAGAAACACTGTGTGTTTGAGGGAAAAACACAGAACTGTGGTGCTAATGGCTCTACTGTAAGTGGCGGCGAAGGCCAGCCTAAAGAAGATGCTGAGCTACAAGGTCTCTTAACTAACAGCCATGGTCCAGGGGCAGTCGGTGGATCTGTGGTGGAGTCCCAGAACAGCCATGATGGAAGTGAGGAAGAGGTGGACACAGCAGAGCCAATGTATGGATGTGACATATGTGGGGCATCTTACACTATGGAGTCACTCCTCACTAACCACCAGTTGAGAGATCACAACATACGCCCTGGTGAAAGTGCCATGATAAAAAGGAAAGCTGAGATGATCAAGGGTAACCACAAGTGCAATGTTTGCTCCCGTACCTTCTTCTCAGAGGCTGGGCTAAGGGAACATATGCAGACCCACCTTGGGCCTGTCAAACACTACATGTGTCCCATCTGTGGGGAGCGCTTCCCTTCGTTGCTCACCCTGACTGAGCACAAGGTCACCCATAGCAAGAGTCTGGACACAGGCAGCTGCCGCATTTGTAAGATGCCACTGCAGAGTGAAGAGGACTTCCTGGAGCATTGCCAGATGCACCCTGACCTGAGGAACTCCCTTACAGGTTTCCGCTGTGTTGTATGCATGCAGACAGTCACCTCCACGTTGGAGCTCAAGATCCATGGCACTTTTCACATGCAAAAGACAGGCACTATGTCTGCAAATCAACCCATGGGTCGTAATAATGCTATCTCTCAAAACCAGCAGCAACATCATGCCCAAAAACTTTTCAAGTGTGCCTCCTGCCTGAAAGATTTTCGGTCCAAACAAGATCTGGTGAAGCTTGATATCAATGGACTGCCTTATGGACTGTGTGCATCCTGCGTGACGGCTACCGGCTCCAAGAGCTCTAGCCCTACAGTGAATGGAGGAAGGCAACAGCAGCAGCAGGGCGGAGCTGCCACCCCAGCAGCAACTACAGCGGCATGGGTCCAGGGAGAGAGTCTCAGCCCTGGAGATGGGAAAGGCAAAACTGTCTCTTCATCATCTTCATCCTCTTCCACATCGTCCTCATCCGCAGCCAAAACGCGATGTTCTAGCTGCAATGTGAAGTTTGAATCTGAAGCAGAGTTGCAAAACCATGTCCAGACAGTCCATCGTGAACAGGCTGTGGATAGCAACAGCGGACAGCTCAAGACCCCCCAGGTGTCTCCAATGCCCAGAGCCAGTCCCTCACAAACTGAAGAGGTATTCTTAATTAGTGCTGCATTGAAGCTTAAAGAGTGAATGAAAACATGCAGAGATTTACAAGTTATTTGAACTAGACTATAATCCCTGTTGTCTTATTTACAGAAGAAGACATACCAGTGCATCAAATGTCAGATGGTGTTCTACAGTGAATGGGACATCCAAGTTCATGTGGCCAACCATATGCTGGGTAGGAGATGACACTTTATTTCATTTATGATGATTTCTGTTGTACTCCAGAAACAGGCATTAAATATAGTGTTTGTGTAATATATACAAATATGTTTGTCCACATTACCCAACTATTTCTACAGTGTAACATAAATGTAATCATCATAGCTTTCAGACATGCAGTTTAAATGTTAGAATGATTTTTGTGACTCTCATCCATACAATATACAAATCATTAAGGACAATTCACCCAATTTCAGTCTTTTCCTACCTTTTTAAAGATGAATCACATACTAAAGATTAATGTGATATATGTAATAAAATATTTGACCCTGTCTCATTCAGGCTCACAAGTATCTGGATCACATCACCAAATAGGTGGAATTATTTTATTATTTGACCATCAACTGCATCCCCAGTGTTGTGCTTCCACAAAACCATGAGCTTCATTTCTCCATGCATGTGAATGGTATAATATAGTATGTGTGCATGCTTGTGAAACAGAATCTCTCCACTTCAAACCACTTTTCAATTAAGGTAGCTTTAAGCAGTGGATTTTTTTTTTTTTACAGATTATTCAAATTTTGAAATATCAGACCAATTTTATCATGCTATTTTAATTTCCAAATGTTAACAAACCATTTTTTAAAAACCTCGATTTTGCTACTGTATTTTTGGTTTATCTGTTTATTGTGCCTCGTCACACAAGTACTGTGGTCAGATGACTGAGATATGAATACTATATTTCTACTTTCATGCCCTTTGCATTTCATGACGTCAAATCAACTGAAAAAATGGATATTTTTCTTCATGGTATTTTATATCAAAAGAAATATTCCAAATTTAGCATTTCATTTCACAAGATTTTGGAACTAAGAGTGCTGGTGTAAGACTAACTCCACATTTTTAAAATGTCTCTACTTTTGGTTGTCATTTGTATGCAGGCAGAATAATTTATAGGGAACAGACAATTGGAAAACAGGTTTTCTTGCCTGCAGTAAGTAGGCGTCTGAATTCCGGTCTCACGTTCCTTTATTCATTCATTTATTCAGCTCGTTTGGCGGCTCTTTCATTACACTGCATTATCTGTTGTCTTCAGTGGGAGAGAGACTCATTGATCTGGAACCAAACCGCCTCTCTGTTTGGGACACGCTTCTAGGCGCAGGTGAATTTAAACACGGTGGGCAATTCTATCAGGACCGGTAGGCAATTCTATCAGGGACCCACTGTTTGTGCATAAACAATCAGAAGCATGTGATTTGTGATTTTGATGCTGCGGTGTATTTGCAAAAGAGAGAGATGAGCTGAGAGTGTGTAGGTGTGTATTTTGTATTCATCTTTGCGATCTGCTCACCCACTAGTCTACTGGGGGTGCCTAATACAGTACCATGCCAGCATTAGTCCTTTCTCTCGCAAAGGCAGGCACGGAGCACACTGGGAGGGTAGAAAACAAACCCCCCTACTGGTTATTTTATGTTTTTCAGCCGCACAAGCACACAGTTTCCCCGTAATAGTGGAATTCAGACAGCTTAAGATAACAGGAGGATAGGTGATTGGGTTATTGTCTGATGTCTTACTTCTCTGATATGCCATTGCTTTGTATTCAACATGATCACGGGTTTCATCTGACTTCTCAAAAGGGTTTCTGTTAGATACATTTGTTTTGTGATCTCTAAAATAAGGAGAAAACAAAACTCATTGTAATATGAAGTTGTCAAACAAACAAGAGGAAAACAGAACAGAATAAAGTAAAGTTAAGGAAATGTGTTTAATGGAAAAGGCATAAAGAAAGACATGCTTCGTGTTAGCTGTTTTTCAAGCATTGGGCTTGTTATTTTAAACAGTTTCTGAAAAATTGGTCTGTTTAATTTGGAGTATGGTTAAATTCAACCCAGCCTTTAATCACCGCAGAGCCAATTTGGGCCAAAAACAACCAAAAAATGCACATTTGGAAAAGCTCTAAATATCTTCTCTACAGAAAAAAGGGACACTTTCTCCTTTTAATGACCATCTGCACAGGAGAGGGGAAACAGGGGGCTGGGGTCATCTCCGCTCAGCTGTCAGCGTTATTAGCGTAGGTAATGGAGCAGACGCTGGATTCATAGGGGTGTTGTTTTCATCCATGCCCCGCTCCATGGTGTCAGTTCACACTGATAACTCTATATATAGTGATGTGCCGTGACATAACCATAGTGCTAAGTGTATGGAACAACAAAACCTGAGCCTGTCTCACCCAGACGAGTCCATATTAGCTGCTTTTGTAATACAATAGTCTCCCTCAAACCAAGTGCAATGAGCCTCCACCCTTACCTCCTCCCATCAGGCCAAAGTGGTCATGGCTGCCTCTTCTGTCTGACTGCCAGCACATTTTGATGCATGAATATTACACTCAGATGATAACGCTCCTGGTTCAGACATAAAGGGCAGCTCTGGTGCTTAGCTACTCAACATTTACTATGATAATGGAGGTAAATGAAAGGGATGGAGGTAGCCATGGGTGCAGAAGGGTGTGTTGCAGACCAGCCCCAGCCAAGCCTGTGAACAGCCCCACGTGTCTTAAGATGGAGGCTGCAGCCTGCTAGGGCCCAGATGGATCAGTACACATTTGCTGTACAGCTGGTCGCTCTGTTTGGGGACCTGGTGTGATACTCCTATGGAGAAAAAAATGATATCGCCACCATCCAAGGAGCAATTTAATAGCAGGCCAGAAGACAGCTGGCCACTCTTTAGTTTAGAGTTTTTTTGGCATGGCACACTTACAGAATTGAGGGTGTCCGATTTTTCTCCAGAGACACAGATTTATACAGCTTTCAGCTGTTGCAGTCACTATGAATTCTTTAATTTTCTATTTTTCTTTGAGATTAGAAGAAAGATCTCTCCCATTCTGTATTGACTTTATTGTAAAAAATATTCAAAATAATAGTGCTTTCATAAAGTCCCCCCCTCCCTTTTTTTAAAGAGGACCTTTGAAGGTCTTTCACTGACACAAAAGCCTGTGTGGTTTTATCAGCATGCCATCATGCCACCCCATTGCTTCACTTTGACCCCAGTGTAAACTATGACATTTGGAGCCTCATGGGGGGCACATTTGGCCCATTTATCGCACTGTTTCAAATGTCCCTGTGTGGATTTTCAGAGCCCTGACATGTTTTGAAGCATGGGCTCTGTCTTAAAGGGTTTTGAAGGTGAAAGAGGGTTTAGCTTTTTTTTTGTTATATCTGCTTTCAATCTAATTCTCATCTCACTCCTGTCCTTTCCAAGTAGCTACTGCCAAGGTGGCAGTACTCAGAAGGACAACTGTAAACAAACAAACCAAACCACATCCCAAAAAAAAAGTGTTTTTGGGGTCACCTCTACAGATTTTTTGGGTTGGTGACAGCACAGAGCTTGAAGCCAAGTCAGGGAGGAGGCTTCTCTCGCAGAGAGGAGCCGGTGGCCTGGTCGGCCCAGGCAAAGGGGGGCACTGGAGGGGTGGAAAGGTTCGGGGGCGGAGAGGGAAAGGCACATTTGCTGTACAGCTGGCCGCTCTGTGTGAAGCAGGCACTGTGGGCCGTTACAGAGCTGGAGAGGAGAGCGAGTGAGAGGCCTTTAGCTCTCCTCTAGTTTCTCCTCCTCCACTCTGTTCTCTCTTTCTCATTCCCCCTGTCCACTATCGCTCAATTTTCCTCTGTCTCAGTAGCTAGCGCTCACATTTTCATATTAACTGAGCTCCAACCTGGCAAAAGATATTGTGTTGGCTGTTATTGGAAGAACCGACAGGAGGCACACTGTAACAGTATTTGAAGCTCAAAGCCTTGTTTTGTTTCTTGCTAAGGGCCGCAAATTATCCTTGACACATATCCTCTTGTCTTGGGCCCCTAGAGCAACTTGGCCAGTGTATGTTGATTATATGGTCTCCATCACTGTCTCTGCCCTGGTGGAAACACATTTACTACCCCATTAAGTGCCTTTTTTTCTCCTGATACATAAACAGAATGTGGTATTTTCATTCTTTGTTTCTTTTCCTATAATCCTCTTTGATTAGGTACGTCTGATGGTGTTCCCTCAGTTTCTAGAGCTCATTCATAGAGCACATACACATGTAATCTGTTAACAAACATGACCAAACACTCCTCATTTGACTCCTGGGGGGCTGAATCAGAGTCAGAACTCAATAAACAACACAGCAGAGGAACAGGATCAATCTTATGAAATAAATAAGAGAACAGGTTTGGACCAGCCACTGGAAACAAAGGAAACCATGCGTGCTATATACTGAGCATGATATCTGCCTGCTTTTATTAATTGGTGATTAATAACGCCTCTCTGTTCGTTAGCATAGTCACCTCCCGTGCAGCCAAGTGTGTTGCTGCTAATATGCAATTATGCGCACCTTACTGCTCGTTACATTATACCTCTCCCTGACTAATGTGGAGTCCATGAGGAGAATAGAAATCAGAGCGAGCTGCAAAAAAGAGCTATCAATAAGATTTTCACACTCACTGTGTTACTTACCTGTCTGGATGGAAAACAAAAAAGAAGTTTTTTTTTTTTGTTTTTTTTTTAACAAATTCCTCAATGTAACCAGGAGACTGCATTAAAAGTTTAACAGCATTGCAGAGACTGTTTTGCTCTTCCTGGTGTTTTTGTTGTAAAGCAGAGGTAATTGACATCACCATGGGGATGCTCTGTTGCTAGGCCAGACAAGCTCAGTCTGATGTGGTCCTTATCTATTGATTTTCCTGACATTTCCCCACACCTCACAGACTAGGCCAACATGTGAGAAAATATCTGATGCTCTCAGTTCATACAGCCTGTTTGTACAAACTCCAGGCGAACACTTGCTGCCCCTTACTGCATCACAATTGGTATGTTGATGTCACCATGGTGACTTAGGGCAAATTCCTGCTGTGATTGGTTGAACTACCCATTTGCGAAGTTAATCACTGGACAACACACATGATTATATCAAGACAATAATTTAGAGTTAAATACCTTGAGTTTAAAGACATTAACTGGGGTACTTTTCAAATCCTCTCATTCAAATCTTAGTTAAGGACTTGGGTGACCTGAATAAAGGTAGGCGCTTCCTGTCCTTTGGCTATGTTTTATTGATATACAGGAGAGATGTCTCCTTTAGAGTGTTAATGCCAACCCTTGTTCTGAAGTGAAGCCCATAAATACTGGATGATCAGAATTAACCTCTGCATTACTCCACCTCCCCATGGTCTCTGAGATGTCACCAAGGCCGGAGGTGCATGCACACCCCTGGTCTGCTGGGGTTGCTTAGCAGTCTGACTGGAGGGGGCTTATGGGAGAAGTGCAAACAGACAGTCCTGCCTTAGTAAAGGTCAGAGCTGCAACCTACACCTCTCAAATCCCAGTCTGGCTCTGATGGGACCAGGGTTCCAGGCGTGCCTAGAGATGCTTGTGGTAAGGGAGACTTACAGTGAGAATGAAGTGGAGTACAACCACTGAACCGCATTGCTTTTAGAGGTTGTCAGCACCAACAGTAGTGTGATAGATCTGATCTAACTTGTGTAGTGAGTCTTACTTGGTGTGTTTTTGGAATGGTATGCTGTAGCTATCATATGCTGCTGAATAGAAAAGACTTACAGTGTTGTTCTCAATGCTGTTATTAAGCACACTTCATAGGTGTAGAGAGGTTTGTTTTAGAAAACAAACAGACTCCAAAAGAGTGCTGCAAAAAGTTTTAGCTTTATGGACCACAATGGTGGTTTTCCAAAGTACCATGTAACAAATGACTATCCTCATCAAACTTTGGCTGTGTGAATGGTAGAGAGGGGAGGAGAGGGGAGGGGAATAGGGTTCTGAAAGGCCCCCCAGCGTCAAAGCCTTAATAATCATGTGAGCAGCGCTGGACTTCATTACCCTCCTGTTCAACAGGCCGAGTGCCAGCCTGGATTGCTGGCTGGCTGTGGCAAGGTCAACGGCGGAGGAAAAACCAGTTACTGTGTTACTCTGGAGCGGAATGGAGAGGGGCGGCCATCTGTCAGCTCAGGCCTGCCATACCCGCAGAGCAAATGGACACGGGCGGCCAGAGGAGAGGCCACAGACACCCATAGAGCTAAACCCAGTGAGCATAACACTGAGGCATGGACACAAATCCAGCCAAAGTGATGGGCCTTGGTACCACTAAAACACACGCACATATATTTATATATATTCACACATAGTGAAGATAAGGCTATATCCAAGAAATTTGGCAGTAGATTGTGTCTGCGTTTATGCATGTTTGTTTTTACTATCAGCACACTATTGGGCCCCTACTGCTTTAAATCCAGATGGCAAACCATTTGATAAAAAGTTGACAAAAGTTTTGCTTTGCTTGCCAATACTAAATGTGTTTAATCAGTTCCTTTATGAAGGCAGTCTCCTTCTGAATCTAAGTTTCTTCGTAAAGACAACAACATAACACTGCTATGTTCATTAAGCTCAAAAGTCACACTCTCTTATATCAGTTTACTGTTTCACCTTGCTGGCTGTTTTGTCGGCATCTGAGTTGCACAAATCTTCCTTGTGTGGACCTTTATGATGCCCTCTGGCCAAAGTGGAAGAACCCTGTGGAATGTTCCAAACCTCTCTAATAGGTTTCAGGTGCTGCGGGCCACCAGCCAGCCCCCCCGACTCTAGTTGTCTTGTATGATAAGACTTCACAACAGTCAAAGCACCACCATTTCTCCCCTATGAAAGCGAGGGCAGGGTTAAGTGTGAAAATTCCTCATCATATATACCTGTTATTTGTTCTGTGTGTGGTTCACGCTGTTTCCTTTAACTGAGCCATTGAAATGCTTGTCAGAAAAAAGTATAGGTTCTCTCACAAATGTAGTTTAAGTTCAGACAAACATTTGCATCTGTATCATCCCACAACTCAGCACAGTTGATGTTCTTTTTTGTTTTCCTCTCGACCCCCCGGCTTCAGCATCAACATACTCCGGAAAACAGGGAGATGGTCCTGGGCGATTCCCCTCACATTAATGGAAATCACACAGGAACTCCCTGGATGAAAGCTTTATTAGTTATTAAGGTTTAATGTTGATATCAGTGCTTATATGTTTACTGGAGTGCACGGTGTTGCTGATGTGGAATTGTCAGAGAGGTGCAGATTTAGTAAGGAATTAGTGTACACCCAGGATTTAATTAAGCGGATCTATTTCCATCTTGTTAGAAAGAGATAATATGAGTACCACATGCATCATAGGTTACCATATTAAATGCTGGTTCCTGTAACAGCATTATATCTACAACAGTAGAGCTTGCAGATTATAGGAGGGAAACAACATGCTAAATTTATCTGGAACAATTGTAGCTTAAAGACAGATAAAAGCACACAAGCTAATATAATTTTGTTTTATGTCTTTACATATGCAAACAGGCTAATTGAAAATGACAGTCAGAAGCAAAATGGTCACGCTTGCACTTTTCTTTTTCATATGTCTTGTTCCATTTCTAGCATGACGGTGGAGTGTGAACACTAAAGCGACATGGCCTCTTTGTCTCTCCATTTGTCCCACCACTGCCTAGAGACGTAAACCTTAAGCCACTCACTCTCTGATTAATCTTTTAACATTTATAATTACTAATTAAGTTAGTAAGAGACTTTTAATGTAGTCCTCCTTCAATGGGGAGCAGAGAGGACAACAGATCATTAGCTTCAATAATGAACGCGGATGAGACAGATAATGGCCTATGATAGGTGAATACTGACAGTTATATTAAATGAGGCGAGTATATGGGAAATGCAGCATGGATTTAAAGCCATACAGAGACAAGGTGGTAAAGTGCTTCACTAACTCCAAAAAGCATGTGAGGCATAACGAAATTTATCTTAGAGATAGTTTGTACTAATTAAAGCACACATGCACATCTCAGATACAGTCAGTTGTATATTTGCACAGTGTATTGATCATATATTGTTATATAAGTCTGAATTGATAATTGTGTCAAAGGTAGTTTTAAGTAGAGATTTTATATATCAGTTCACGCTGGTTACATTGAGTTTTTGGTCTCCCTAATGTCATCGGTGTATCTCATTATCACATTATTACATTAGCTTCTGCGTTATCCTGGTGGCTGTAAGTTGCTGCCCATTAAAAGAGTCATTTCATCTCAGGTTTTTTTTTTTTTAACCTTAACGACGATGCTACTCTGGCACATTTTGTGTGCTTTCCCACTTTGGGGATGGTGCTTATGCCATAATGATTATTATCATTAAGAAGATATTAATGTGCTTAGTGTTTGCGACCCAGCTGCTCATCATGGCCCGAGCTACCTGCCGTGGGAGGGAAGCGAGCTACTGCCAAAATGGACAGTGCACATAGGCCACCGCCCACCTGTCCAGAGGTTTCAGGGTCAGTGGAGGTCACACCTACCTCCCTTCCTGCACTCTGCTGAACTAGCTGAGGGATGGCACAGAACATAAAATTGGAGGAGATGAATTGTGTTATGTGGGATGATGTTAAAAAGTGCTACTGAATAAACTGAAGTGAATTTATTTGATCTTTAAAGCTTGACCGTAACTGTTTGCATCTCCCTCTTGCACATACAGTACATATTAATTGCTAGTATAGTTATGTTAACCTGCTGTGTGGGGAATTGTATATTTTCCCTGCATAAAATGCCACGTGATTATTAAAGGGATTTGAATCTTACTTCAGACCATTCAAGCAGTAGTGCACTGATACTAAATATTTTTGTATTAAATTAGAGTTTTACAAATAAGTTCACTTTCTTTGTGTTAACTGGATAAAAAAAACTTCTATAAAATCTTTACATTTTTTGTGTGACAACAGAGGTTCGGTGGCTTCTATTTTGAAGCCTTATATCATCATCATCATAGATAGATGGTGTAAGGCAGCCTGGCTCAACCTTCTCCAGTCTCTCAGTTTCAAATTGCTGCTTCATTAGGGCTTGGAAAAGAAACCCATGGTTACATTTAATCAAACGAATCGGTATGGCAGACCAACATAATCAATCACAATCCTTTTCCAATATGCTACATTCTGTAACTACCAAGCTGGCTTGGAGAAAAGTCAATTATGGTCCTTCCCTCTCATCCTCTGCCGAGGTAGCTGTGTGATATTATAGTGTTTCTGCAGTTATTTTCATTATGCAAATATGGACTGTGCATCTCACGCATACAACCTTTTTGTATTCATCTGGTTAATTCCTATTTTTTCTCTTTTATACTACCAGTTCCTGTATGATACATGATCTGGGATTTGTTGGAGAGTGTGATGTGCCATATCTAGAATAATCAAATTAAGTATTAATGATTTTTTCTCTCAAACTAACACTTGTGTTGCTTGTGTTGGCTGCAGTCAGTGATGTTGTTCATATTTCATATGTTTTGCATTCATACAGATCTGTTTTCACTCTCTCTCTCTCTCTCTGCATGAAATCATATACAATTTTTTTTCATATAAATTTTACTCTCTAATCCCATATCCTCAAGTACATTTTTGTGTGGAAGCAAAACACTTGCAACTTCATACACTGTAAACATATTTACATACTGTACAGACACTCATCATTTAATCTATCAATCCTTTTTTTCTCTTCGCTTCATCTTGTGTGTTCTTTCACCATGCCTTTTTGCTTCAGCACTCAGGATCACGCACAATCCACATCCGCCACATAATACACACAAGCATGGAAACACACACAGACGCACACATACACACACAAGGTAGCTTGGTTGGTGGGGGCCATGGCTGCAGCTCTTCTGCGCAGTCCCAGAGTGGCTCCCGGGGCTCGGCTGCCAGTTGTTTGCCAGCGTCTCCGGGTGGAATTCATTCAAATTAAAGCGGTGGAATGAGGCCCGAGTCCCAGAATGCCTCGTCCCTCTCCTTCATCAGCATTCCGCCGATGAGAGTAATTAAAGCAGAAATTAATTCTGCTGTAAGCAGAGGAGCCACAGAATAACTGATATTAGAGGCTGGATGATGAATGCTTGGCATCAAGGGAGGTCTCAAGGGAGGAAGAAGAAATTCACAGATCTCTTTTTCTTTCTCTTTCTTTCTTTCTTTCTTTCTTTCTTTCTTTCTTTCTTTCTTTCTTTCTTTCTTTCTTTCTTTCTGTCTCTGTCTGTCTTTCTTTCTTTCTTTCTTTCTTTCCTTCTTTCTTTCTACAAATTCCTATGTATATATTTCTTTGGTTCATGGTGTCTGTGTTTCTCTCTTCTGCGTTTCTTATTACTCGTTTCTTATCTTTGCATTTCTTTCATTCTCCATTGCAACATTTGTCCTTCCATGCCACCTAAAGATTGGTACAAAGCAGCAAAGCAATTGACTTTAAGCATGACTGAAGACATTGCCACTAAGCGTCCTCTGCTCAGTAACGGTATTTTACATTCTATCAGTGCTCGTGTTCGCATTTTCAGTCAAAAAGCATATTAGAGTGTAGTGATGCTGCAAATACTGGTGCTTTGTTGTTTGTCAACAGAAGCCAAAATGGAAAGTGCGTTCAGGTGAATTCTTTCATACCAGAGCATAGTATTAGCTGTCACTGAAAAATGTAAACTTGTTGTGGTCAGAACAATGCAGTCAGTGGAAACATGATGTGAGCAGGAACAGAAATACTTATTTCTTACATTAGGGTGTATATTTAGAGAGGCTTGAAAATCAACATTTTGTAATGTTTTTAAGACAAACTGTCTTTTCTCTCGGGCATAGTTTGAGAGTGAACCTTGAAGCTCTCCAGATGATGTGATATCCTACCCAAGATGATTCAGTGATCCCCCATTGTCCCCTGACGCTTTATTTTTGGAATAGCACATCTTTTGCAAGAACAGTCACAAGACTGAAAGACAAACAACTGAACTCTTGAAACACCAGGTCTAGATGAGTCTGTCAGTGTTTTCGTCTCTTAAAATCAAATGGAATTGAACAAAGGTTAGCTCTTTGGGGCTTTATGGTAATGTGATATACGATGCTGCCATGGAATTTGCCAGTGCATGTCTTAGCACTGTCTGACTCTAAGGAAGAAGTGAATGGTAATTACGCTGACCTCTGCCCCTCCCTCTCTTATTCTGCCCTCTGGGTAAAAAGCCTGAGGTGGTAATAAACAATAGATATATCTGTCTTTTTTATATTGCAGCTGTACCCTAATGACACATGAGATCGGTCTCTATTTTGAAAATAATGCATGCCAATACCTGCAGGTAGTAAAATTGCATTTTTAATTGGTTTTTGTGCAAGAATATCTCAATCGGATGTAAATGAATCGAAACTCAACCTTAGTGTTACAGACTGTTATTAAGAATTTAGTAGCATGGCATTGAAACACAGAGTAAATGATTCGAAACCATAAAGAGCCCTAAGTGCAGAAGAGATGCAGAGTGGCTAAAGCACCCACAAACCTGTTGACGAGGCCTGATTGGATGAGGCCTGGCTGACTGAAGGCTGAAGCAAAGCTCTCACTGCCACCACCCAGTAATATAAATTTAAGGGGACAGAGGGGGTGTATTTCCCTCTGCGTGCATCTGGAATTTAGTTTAGATACATATACAATGCTACATGGTAAGGAAGAGCAAATTGAGTGATCATACTGTCAATTTTAATTTAGATATAAAGATTATGTTATTTGTTTTTTGTTTGTTTTTAGTTTTTAGATTTTCACCTGAAACCATGAATTCCTCCCAAAAATTCCCAAGTGATGTATGGTGTTCAGTCTTAGTTTGTATTCCTCTTTTGGATTTGGGTTTGATCTGATGCATGAAGCCGAAGTAGTAATGATACAGTAAATGCATTTCCTCTAAATTATTTAGCAATGGTGTCCTTTTATAGACACAAATTTACCTATGGACCTAAAAGCTTGTTACTTAGCTGCAGTTTTCAGAGATTATCTCTACACTGGATCATATTGCTGTAGAGCATGATATTTCTCTCTGTCATTCAGATGCTGTTGCCATTATAAACAGGAAAAGCCTATCTTGCCATCCTGGAAATGGCGGCAGTATTGTTTGTTTGTCTTCTTCATTCCATACACCAATAAAAATACACTCAAAATGAAACCTTGGTGTAACTATGACCTTAAACGCAATGACACTCTTTCCCATAACATTGTCTTGTCCAATAGTCCAGAACTCCCCTAAGAGGCCTTACAGCAAGTCTAGGAGGAACCAAATGAGAGAGAAATCGATTACTTTCCTCTCTCCACTGTCTCTGCCCTGGCTGAATTACTGAAACAAGATGCTGCACTTAGAGGAGTCTTTGGAGAGGCAGAGAGAGAGAAGGAGAGGTGGGGAGAGAGAAACACTTTTAGGGACATGGGTGCCATTTAGACTAGGACCATCTTCTCACAGAAAGCCACTAAAAGCAGTGAATGATCTTCTTCCTGTCCCTGGCTGGGAGTTGGTTAGCCTCCTGTGGTTAAGTGAATACAGAAAATACACTCAGGTTTGAGGTCAAAGCAAGATCATTAAAAACCATATTAATTTCTGAAATTCAAGCATGACAGTCATACACATTCATCCTGAACTTGGCCTGAGCACATGAAAGTTATGGTGAGACCTACATGGCTACATGGATCCAATCTGATGTGGTTTTCTGACTTCATAATGTCAAATGGGTGTTGTTTAACATCCACACTAGATTTTATTGTCTGAACTATGAAGATGAAAATGAAGCCCGCTCGTTTGGTAGACAGAACGTGGTGCTTAAGGGACCCAATCCCTGTAAGTGCCATTAAGTGGAAATTGCCGTTCACATATTCCAGTGGTTTGATTAATTACACTCTCTCATGTGCTTTCATAAAGGCCCAATGAAATATGGGGAGCAAATTGCATTGTGTTCCTGTATCCTGTTATGTAAAAGCAGTTTAATTATTGACACATGTTTTGCCACCTGGCAGGGGAAAGGATGGTTGGACATGAATAGAAATCAAACAATAGATATTATGGAAGGGTAGAGCTAGCACTTGAGATGCCATGTGTTTCCGTATCTGTGACTCAATTTATGTCCCCTTCTTCACCTCGCCTCAGGTTCTACTGCTGAATCAGAGCAAAAAGTAGTCGTGATCTGCTGGATGTGTCAAAGTTGTTAGGGAAGCATTTTGTGAAAGTGAGTGCACTTTGAAACCTGTTTAACTTTGCGAGGCAGAGCTGCTTTTTTAAAGGTCTCTTCTAATAAATGTGTAGTTAAGGCGATATTTTGTGAAGGCTGCATAGTTTCTCTAGGGAATTAAAAGATCACTGCTGGCTTTGTGTGATATCTTAAGATAGCTCTTTTTGATCAGAGTAAAGGCTTAGGCACTGCTTAGTTACTGATACACTTTGAACCCAAGGAAGCAGTGTAAGAAGACAACAAGCAAAGTTGCAGTTTTAACATAAATGTCTCTATTCCCCATTTCTTCTTTTTCTTTGTTCCTAGGCAAGAGCAGTGCCCTCTACTGCCATGGAGACTGAATAACATGAGTGTTTCAGGGCAGTGCTTGCCTTCTGTTGTAGCCAGTAGTACTTAGGCTCCTACTCTATTCTGTATTCTGCAGTGTATGTGGAGGTATTAGCTCATAAAACCCTCCTACTGTCATATGAACCCACTGCAGTCCCTGAGCTCTATATGAACAGCAGGGCTCTGATACTTAGTCCCAAGCTGTTCCTGTTTGCCCAAAACGATCAGGCCTGGCCTCGTGCTCTCTACCTGATCTAGTTGACTGGGCTGTGTAAGTTAGGTAGGCAGTCCCTGTCTCCATCCCCCTCCTCCCTCCCAATATGCACTTGGACCCAGGCTCAGGCTGCACCTTTTGTGTTCCACAGGGATAGGGGGGCCAGATGGAGGAATTTGATTAACCAGCAGTGGAGGACCAAATGTTCAATTGGATACAGAACCAGTTGGAAGACGGGAGGGAGCGAGGGATGAGGCGGGGTAGAGGGAGAAATCTAAAATGGCTGGTCATGTTCACCGGCCAACACTTTGCAAAGGGGAGCCCAAACAGACACTGAGGTGTAGTAATGCAGAAGCCCTTTTCCAAGTACCAGCTGGGCCTTTTAGGAGCCTCTATCCCCACAGCAGACACACGGCAGCCTCCAAGCAGCTTGACTTTACCATATGTGGAACTTTTTTATGCTCCACCTGGTTTCCCCAGGGGACCTGTGCCGCTGGGATGCCGGAGGCAGGTGAATTGCTCTTAATGCAAGGCACTGAATCACTGGGCCAACAACATGAGGGAAGTGCCTAGGGAGAGGAAATGGATCTGCAGAAAGACTGGCGCGGACTGGCGCGACCTTGGAGCTAGTGCCCGCTGTGGAGCAGAAAATTGTGTGACGTGTCATTGTGCCTTCACTCACCACACACCTCCACTTTAATATTATCCACACTTGTATATTTTACACAGCGTTATGTATTATTTCTCAAAGTGCTTTTTTTCAAGAATGGAGCTCTACCTGAGTTTCTCCCCATTTACCTATTTCCTTTTTTATTATACCAGCTTATTGATTCATGTAGATTTTGGTTTATTAAATGCATATTACAGTATGTGCAAATTTCTAATATTCATATACACACTTATTTTTTGTTATATAGTAGCACGAGTGGTTGTTTTCACTCCTTTACATAGTTTTCAGAGTGCAGACTTCCAGGACAGGTACTGTAGGTCGAATGAGGGAAAATTTGGCCAAGACAGTGGGGCTGTGGTCACTCTCCTGCCTGCACCTGTCTTACTGAGTCTGTGGCAAAAAGCCAGAGGTCAGGGGTCACCACAGGGGGCTGTCAAGGTCAAAGGTTTATCACTCTCCAAGGGGTCCTGGAGCCATCACTCAGACCCTACAGTACACACGATCTGCCCAGTTGAGTTTTTTCTTCCCCTACTTTTTCTAATCCTTCCAAATGGCTCAGGCAAAACTCCTGACAGCAGCAAGAGAAACAAACTGTGGGGTGTGGAGCTCTAAGCCATCAGCTGGAGATTTCACTTTGAAAAGGTTCCCTTTTACTCACTGCCCTTTCCACCAATCAGAGGGCTCGCCAGAGTCCAGGCACCCAGAGCTGCTGCCCTTTGACCCTGCCAGCGGTTGTTGGTTTATTTTGTTTGGGCATTTTAGAGAGGATGGGGCTGCTTTTGACAGTTCAGGCAGCAGGACTTGGATAAGGTCTTTAGCAAAGACAGCCAGAGAGGGTGAATTTCACAGCTCGAAAAAAGACACAAGCTACCCTGAGCTGGTTTTGCAGTTTCAATATTGTACTCATATTGCTGGAGAGGTTGTCATATTCATTGAGACATGTGGAAAATGGCTCATTTTCGAGGGAAAAGAGGGGCCATTCATGCAAAGTCAATTCCATCAAGGAGACAGAAATTCCTCGATACCCATGTTTATGCAGCTGTGCCCACCGATCAGATTACACCAACCCTCTTGTATCACCCACACCTCTTTCTGCCCCTTTTCCTTGTTTCCCCCAACCTCCTCTGAATGTGAAAGGAGCTTTAGATGGGTCTCCCATCACTAGGGAGCAGGGGAGAGGTAAAAAGACAAAAGGGGGCACCTAACCTAGAGTTTTACCTACCCACAACAGTAATTGGGTCAAAGCCACGAAGCCTCCATGGGTCAGTGGAGGGACCTGTCATATGAGGGCACGTCGGGCAGGCAAAGGAGGTCCATCCCCAGAGAAGAAGTACTAACCGTCATGCTGTAGCACCAACTCTGACAGACCGCAGGGAATGGACCCGCCGCATCGAGCCTGTCAGCTGTTCCGGCAGCGTAGAGTGATCGTGGAGCCCTCCACTGGGAGTGTATTACTGAAGGCTTTTCTTCTCTGCCTCTGTTTTATTTTTTTGGGTGGGGAGGGCAGGGTTGCAAGTCTGTGTGCAAGAGGGGGTGTTGAGGGGTATAATTTAGAGCACAGAGGGAGCTTCGTCTCTCCATCTTATGATTTGGAGGTGAAGACAAGCGCCCTCGGGGGCCCCCTGTCAGAGCTTTTGGGCGCGCTCAATGCAGACTTCAATAAAAACACACAAAAAGAATTCCCCCACAAGGGCGCCTGGCTGAATTGCTGACGCCAATGTAAAAGATTCAGTTTTCTGTGAATCATTTAGTACGCGACCCTGAGCTCTCTACACAACGTGACAATAACAGGAAACCCCCCTCTGTCCTCCTCATCATGAAAAAATGAGACTTGCAACAAACCCAGAGAATGCTGAATTATTTTTTTCACACATACAATTTCACACATCGATCACCCTCTGCCACTCCTCCATTTTCCTCTTCCCCTCCCATCTCTCACTCCTCTTCTCTTTCCTCCTCTCACTGTATTCCTGTCATGACAAATGTCAAACACAGTCAGTTAGGAGAGTTTTTTTTTCTTTTTCGTAACCAAGAGCTTGCCAAGTCGAATGTGCGCTGGGACAAGACTGCTGCAGAAGCATCACATTGGAGCATCAGCATCAGATATTTCTGTGAAAGTAACAGAAATGTTTGAAGGTGTTGTCACAAGCTCACAGGTTCCTGCTGTTTGTGTGCACCAGAGGGAAATGGCGCCTTCTCAGCCCTTTTGTCTCCTCCCTCCCTATTGTTGTTTTTAAACTTATTTCTCTGTTTAGTTGTTATCACTTTTATTGTGGTTAAGAATCTCAGCATGGCTGTTTTTGTGGGTTTTGACAGAGGGGGTTGGTGTTATAGTCAGAGTTAAAATTAGAGGAGTTGCTTTTCTGTGTGACTTGGAGACATGTCATCTTCTAGAAGCAGTGGGGAGTCTGTCAGTCACAGCCATGGTGTGTTTTAATCATCTCTGTCCCACTTGGTGAAGCGCTGACGGTTAGAGTGAGGGTTACCTCCCCTGGACAATACCAGTATGCTAGAATCTCATACACTCTGATGTCAGACGTAGCAACCAGTTAAGAAATATGAGACGTTTCTTCCTCAAGTTAATCCTGCAAATTCAATGGGGGAATCTAGCAATGTCTGGTGAATCTGAAGACATATCACAAGTGTGTTTGAAGGGTTTTGTGATCTTTCAAAAGATATGACAGCTGGAAGGAGATTGGCAACAAAATAGCAGGAGTTTGTCACTATAATAAGAGCATGAAGCTGATAGAATAATCAAAACCCACGACATCTTAGAAGCTTAATGAGTGGGGGCTCCCCCCAAGCGAGCAATAATAATAGTGTTTTGTAATTCTATCGCCATTATAATGATACTCTAAGGAATTTTAAATAGACATTTCTTTGTAAAACAAAGTAGGTTAGACTGCAAATTATATTTTCCATAATGCAGCAGTGATGACTACAAGTGTATATTTACAGTGCATGTCTGTGAAGACAGAGTCAGGAAGCAGGTTCCCTTAACCCTGTGCTGCAATGGCCTTTTTACACTACACCCATCCAACTCATTCTCCTTTAACCCCTATCTGATCATCCTCCCTGTTGTCCTCTCCAGAGATATGAGTTCTCATTTCTGAGAGCATCCTCTGGCAGTCTTAATGGACAAGTAGTCTCTATGAGGGTAGGAGAGCTCTTACTAAAAAGACCACTCTTGTCATGTCTAGAATCAGTACTGTTTTCTTTTCTCTCATCTCAGACCCATCTAAAGTTGCATTTAAGGGCATAAACTTATACTTTACATGGAATGAGCACAGAAAAGAAGGGTCAAGAGGAGATAATAATAAACACTGTAGAACACTTAAGATGTGTCAAAAATGAGTAATGGATTTATAATTATAAGAAAATATTTAGATATAAAAGGATACATTGAAAAAAAAGTATTAGAGAAATAGGAATCTTAAACGTCATTTTCAAATGCAGTTGGAGATTTATGTTTTGGATATTCAGATGCATGACGTATGCCACTAAATTGAACTTTAAACAGGAGTACTTAGAAAAATATTCCTACAAGCCCCCAAGCAATTAGTCCAGCTGCCTGCCTTTGTCCACCTACCCATTGTGTTCTTTGTAAAAACCATTCTCTTACACCTCCACTTACTCCATCCTTTGAGACGCCATTGGAAATCCAGGGCTCTGAGTTGAACCCACAGTTGGTTTAAGTGTAATGAAATGTATGTCATGTCTCTGGCTCTCTCCCTCTGGCTTCCCCTCACCCCTGGCCCCCTGAAAGCACTGCCTTTGACAGGAAGGCCTCTGTGGCTTCTGCTGCAGTGATCTTTAGCCCCTTCAGGTCCCATTGACTATTTAGGACGTCCCTGCGATTTGAGGGTGGACTCTACCATTCGCACATGCTTCAGAGCATCAACTGATAGACAGATAATAGACAGATAGATGGAGTGGAAGCCTCATACAGCTAAACAAGCCCTCTGGGAAATTCTACTCTGATCCCTGACTGCATTTTATAATAAATAACCTCTGCCCTGTTACTATTTAGTTTAAGTTTTGCCATATTCTTATTGAAAACACCAAGCTGGTGATGCTTATCATACACACTGGGAGCCTAGCAATGTGCACATTTACTCTGCGCGTTATGCTGTTTATCTGTTATGTGTGTTCTCTCCTACAATGTACACATTATAGAAACCGTGGCAACAGAAGTCAGGTGCAGTGTCTGTAAAAGGACCCAAGCTGAGCCATTTCAGATGATGCACATTTAAATTTGTACATATATTGACTCTGAAGTTCTCTGTTTATTTATCATATATTCAATCTTTATGCAGATGAGGGTGAACACATCATGCATGGCACATCTAGGTTGCATCTCAATGTGTGTATGTTTATGAGGCTCTGTTTCTGATTTACCTGGAGCTTTGTGAGTGTGAGACTATTATGTATGTCTGTGCATGGATATTGCAGCTTGGAGAGAGTGTGCATGTCCACTATATTAGACGGAGCGTGTGAGGGGTGCCTCAGCATGAGTGTACTGCTGTCTGTTCAGAGCTCTCTGCGCCAGCAGGGTGCGCCATTCCAATTTATCCATCAGCCATGAAGGTAGGGGGTAAAAGTGCGGGGCAGCACTGTCGGAGATTTCACATTCGAGGGACGAGATTACCAGTCAGGGGACCCCTGTGGGGAGGTGATGAGGGAGGGCGACTGCAGGGGCACAGTGTGAAGGAGTTGGGACTGTTGGGGGATGAGGGAGGGGTGGAAGGGGGAGGGCAACAAGACTCCAGCACCACCCTGGAATCCATGGGCTCTCTGTTTTCTGGGGAGCGTAGCTGCCAAGCTGCACATCTGTTTGACACCAGGCGCTGTGGTATGGCAGTCAGGGGCTGTCTGTCCTGATTCACATCTCTTCACCCTCTAGTTTTTTGTAAGGATCTGGAAAACTTTTGAAGCTCTGTCTCTTTAGAGATCTTTCTAAAACTGTGTAGGTTTTTTGAAAAAGATCACCAAAAAGAGTATGCATCTCTACTTTTGAAATAGCAAACATTTATACTTACATCTTTTACTTTTTTATTTTTCTATAATCATATGCATAGGAAAGTATATCCTAAAACTCTAGGGCATAAGCATGGCATTAAAAAAAATCATCTTTAATAGTTGCCTCAGGCCCACAGACCAAGCCTGCTGTTGGCTGTTCTCACTCCGTCTGTGTTTGAGTGTCAGCCAAGTCAGCCATGGCTGCTCCAGAGACCCGGAAGTCTGTTGGGAGACAGGACATTCCAAACAGTATAACTCATTCTTTACACCATCTCTGCTGCTATTAGTTAATTATATGCAGGTGTTTTCCTTTCTCAGGTTTTTTGTTTGTAGATCTAATAAAAATGTGACCAAAGTACATAAAGCCAGAAACATGGTGAAAAGGAAGGGAGAGATAGTGTGGAGGAAATGGCTGAATGTGCTGTGTGAAGCAAATTATTGCCCCCATGTAGATTCATCAGTTCTCCCTGCTGGATTAAGGAAGGGCCTTTCTAATGAAGTTCGCCCCGTCAAAATGAAGGGACTAATTCTGATTTAGCTGAGGTAATGAACTTCCCCTCTCCTAGTGAGAGCAGCACCATGGGGTGGTTGTGGAGAGGGGGTGGTTGTGGAGGGGGGGTGGGGGCAAAGGAGAATGGCAGCAAGAGAGAGGGAAGACGAGACAGGAGTGAGACATGGAAGGAGGACAGCTAGAGTTAGAAAGAAGAGAGAAAGCTAGGTGCAGAATGAGGAAAAAAAATTATGCAAAACGGCTGTCTCGTATTTGCTGAGATGTATTAAATTTCCAGTGCGGGTGCCTGTGTTATATAAAATTATGTTAATGTCTTGTGGCCCGCTGCGAATGGCGGCTTGCTGGTCCTGAGCATGCGTGGCTGGCCGCTACACGGAGCGCACTCAGTGGGACTCAGCTTTTCTATTAAGGAAAACCTCTAGACACCTGATGATGAATTCTCTCTCACCAAATGTTCCCCCTTTTTTGTGTCGAAAATATGAGCGCTTTTCTAAATGACTTTGGAGAGTCTGGCGTGGCGCTTGGCGGCCTCCATAGAGCAGGGGGGAAAGGGGTATGGGGGGGGTCCCTCTGCAGCAGGCTAAGGGAGTCAATTAAGGCAAGCGCTGATAATTATAAGCCGGCAGAACGCAGGGGCTGGCTAATTGTACAGTGTTCCATGCCACGAGCCCAGCCAAGGGGCCTCTCCTCAATGCTCTCCTTCCCTGCTCCTTTGTGTGGACCTCAAACCCCACAGAGCCACACACCTCAGCCTGACAATGCCACAGTGAGGCTACCGAAAAAAGCCGGGCATGTGCCCATAATTAACTTTTTACATTCAGGCCACTCACTCTTTTGAGACCTGATAGAGGGTCTGGTCTATATTCACACCTCATTTACTTTTTTCCTCATTGCATGCCAGAGAGTTTTGCTTTGCTCATTGTTATGTTTCTATACTTGTTTTTATTTTTTTTTCCTCAGCAACTTTTATTGAATACAAGAATCTTGGAAAGTCAGGGCATAGTCACTTGACCTTTATTTCCTTCTAACAAGAAAAAGCCCAGCAGTTTAGAATAGGCATGTATAGAGTAAATTAGAGCATTTCAGTGTAGAATGGTGTTTGTGTGGCTGCAGGGGGTCCAGTACTCCATGCAATCCATCTCAGCAGCCTTCACTGTTTGTCCCCAATGGACCTCCGTACCTGCCTGCAGCTGCAGCGCCTACATATCATTGGTTAACAAGTATTCGCCTTTTGCCTTTGTTGTTGTGGATTTCTCCCTTTTCTTTCTTTTTCTCCTCTGTCTCCATGACCTACGCACTGTTCACTTGACCGAGTTTTAGCCATTGTCGGTTTTAGCTGTAAGAATAGCAGGTAATGTGGAAACACAAAATGGCTGTGTATTCTTCAAACAGTACTGTAACTAACAGCAAATTCTACTAAAATACAGCTGCATCTGGTTTTAATAGTTTCATTTAGGCAGACTGCAAGGTGAAACACTAAATTCACCTGTTTCAAATCTAAAATTATCTGAACTATAGCCACTCTTCTGGACACTTCAAAAGACCCTAAAGATATCTTGACATATTTGAACTACATTTAGTAGTACTAATAAAATATAAATTTGTAAAATGAGTCGAGTCTATAAATATTCCTGAATGAGTGGCAACAGGTTAAAATGTTGATATGAAAGATACAGTCTACAAGTAGAATTCCTTCTAATTTTCTTTTTAAAGTTGCTGTGTTCTACGTTTTAAAAACATAGGTGAGTCATAAAAGACAGTGTATGCCTAATGTAATCCATACACTGATAAATACAAAGCACAGAAGAGTCCTCATAAATACCAGCGTTCATGTAGTTAGTGACCTCTTTTGTGAACCTGTCTTTTATATTTCTGGCCTCAGGTATCCTCGTTGAAGTTGTTTTAATATATTACAGTAATACACAGGGAAGCCGTGTCCTTATCTTGAGGCTTTAGTGGGTCAGTAATTACTGCTAATGGTTTTCTTTTTTATTCATTTAATTCTACTGAATGATATAAAAGTCTGAATATTGCTAACCACATGTATCAGGAATCATGGTAAATAATGCAACTAAAAATGTCTGCTCGATGTGTTTTTGGCGAAGGAGAAAAGTCCTTATGCTTTTGTACCCCTTTTGTGAGATCCAAAAAGTGTTCTAGTCGGCTAAACCTTTTGTAACATCCATTCAAGCGTTACGCATGTTTATCTCGACACAAAACCTGCCAGTTTGGTGTTTCTACCTCTGGCTTGGTAGCCAGGGGAGCTGTGAAGCGGTTAATGTAGGCGCAGAGTGGCTGATCCTAGCAGGAGCCTAGCCCTGCTCTGATTAGCACCTCCAACGAGCTGCCATGCATCAGAGCTGACATTCTCCCAGAGCCATGTTCCCCCAGAATCCTTTGCTCTTGCTGTGCGAGGGCGTCACCACTACTGACATGTCACAGCCAACAATCTCACTTCACCTCTCATTCTCCCTCTGGAGGTTGGAAAGCAGCATCAGGCATGCTCCAGCATTGGGACCCTGACATGGAGGCTTAGCTTATCTTTTATACTTCTTTCTTGCAGACACAGACTTTATCTTTTACATGCCAATCGTCCTACAGGACTAAAGCTTTTCATGTTGTGGTAATTCTCCAGCATCTTTGATTCCATTAGCTAGCCTATCTAAAACACATTACCATCACTGTGTAATGCATTAGGTCTTTCATAGAACAGGGGGGAAGTTTTACAATGCCAGGGTTAAATCTTCAACATTTTGCACTTGATTTACTCTGTCCTTCTCAAACTGTGGAGGCAGGAGATAGACATTAGTGATGTTCCCCCCAGGTGCCAGTTCTCCAATCAGCTTTGGTCCAGGGGGAGTCCATCCCTTTGCACTCCCACCTACCACCTCCCTACCCCCATACACTACATTCTCCAGGCCCTAATGGGCGTTGTAGTACTTCTGAAATGAGTTTGTTCCTTATGAACAGTGCTTCCACCTCAAGAGAGCACACCACACAGAGGTGGAGTCAATTTGTATTCACCCATAATTCCCTGGGCCTTAATCACTCTGATTTTCCTCCCATTATCTGTTAATGGATAGTTCCCGCGGAGAGAAGAGAGAAGTAAACCCACCTACTGTTTACAGGCCTGAAGCTGTCTACTCTGCTACCATCCACAATCCCATGGTGGGTTGTATATACAGCAGTGAGTCCGCTGAAATCCAAATCTTCTTGGTTTATTAACATATAACTCCAACATCAGGCTGAATACTATAAGACAGATGGTGGAATAGAAACCAAGCTCTTGCAAAAGGTGAAATGTCTCATAAACAAGATTGTTCTAATCAGGCCTTTCTGCTTTTATAGCAAGGTTTGGCTGTTTAGAAACTCAGCAATGCATTGACCTGTTGGTTTGAATTGACCCACTTTTATTACTATGGTTGTTTGGTCTGTATCTTTTTTAAAACAACTACTAAATATTCTCAATTTGTTATCCGAGTTGTTTATTCATTACTTTCGGCACAGAAGTGCCTTGATTGATGCTGTTAATATCATCCACCGTGGGTCTCTGTAAGCCTGAGCTTCAGAGAGCTGTTCATTATGCCCCAGAGAGGAGTGCAAATCTAAGTATCAGATTTTTCTTATCCAAAGCTGAATGCTAGAAGTGCTCCTAAATTCCCTTCAAATTCAAACTGTTCCTCAGCAGAATTGTTTGCATAGAGAATGGTGGTGGGGGGAGTGGTGGCGTTAGAACGGAATAAGCTGAGGGAGAGTTTTTAATTAATCAATGCCCTGCGTTATACTTAATTACACATTATTGTCAGAAAGTTAGAGTGCCTTTAGTTACTTTTGTTTCAGTCACTGTCAGTTGATGTCTGTGTAGCTATACTCTAAAGCAAAATAAAACATCTATCAAATTCATGGACATTGTTACCACTGGCTTAGAAAATCCAATATGCGGCAGCTGTGTCGTTGTTACATAAAGAGTTCACTAAACTATGCAAGCCAGACCTGCAAGCCCCAGCGTCCCAAACAACCTTCAACGGCACATGAACTTCAGCCTGGATAAAAAAGTAAACAGCACAGAGAAATAAAGACCATTCTTTTTGAGAATAGTTTTTCCTCTCTCCCTCTCCTGTCCTCCACATGGGAGAGATATTAGGCGTTTGTGTTTTAAGGAGCTGTGAAATACATAAACCATGAGCCACAGGAACGCGAGGCCCTGTGGATATGCAGATGGGCTTACTTTGCTGGTGTCAGGATGCTTAGAGGGAGCAGACACAGGAGCAGTTCTCATCTAAAGGATTTTCTTAGGAGTGCAGAGGGACAGGGTGGTGGCAGTGGAGAACACCCGGGAGACTCAGAAACAGAGAGTGGGAGGAGGGAGAGGGAGAGAGATGAGGATAGAGAGAGAGAGAGAACTGACAGTCCCCTGTGGCCCTGTAACTATATCCAGAGTCTGCTCAGTGGATAGAGAGGGGTGGGGGCTCATACAGGGCCATGCTGATTGGGCAGCCCAAGAGAAGGGCTGGGGGAGCAACAGGAAGTGACCTCAGCCCAATGAGGCAGCTATAGGGGCGAGCAAGCTGACTTCCTCCCTTGGCTCTCACTAAGAAACAAGCTGCCAGCCTGATTCAACCCCTGTTACACTGCTGAATTCAAAGCCAGCCCTAAACAGGCTGCATTACAAGCACTAACAGAGCAGAATTTACTTGTGATAGACTTATTCTTAAACCTCTTTTGTTCTCTCAAACTTCTATCATCAATCAGCAGCAAAAGATATTATAAATCAGCAATGACATTTTCTTAATGTCAGCAAATAGCATGAGTCTATACTGTCTGTAAGGCCAAAAGTCTTAAGAACATTGTGGTCGATCTACGATCCCCGGAGAAATAGTACTAAAGCATGGACATTGTTGGTTTCGATTACAGTAAGCAAAAAAAAGAACAAATCCGTAATAAATTCCTGCCATATTCTTTAAATTTGCAACATTCTGATTCATTTATATCTCGTTTTCATTTTCACTTGATGCACCTGCTCACAGACCTAAACACACATGCACACATGCAAGGTCAGTCAGGCAGGTGCAGAGCTATCTGCATAATGAAGCAGGTCAGGTCTCCAAAGGGACCACATTGTGCACTGGGGTCAAATGAGGGCTGCACATATGGCAAAAGAACAGATCTGTGAATGCTGCAGCAAGCTTGACCTTAGTGTACACCCTCAGTCAGATAAGCAAACTGAATGGTGATCAAAGAGGACAGTGATCCTTTTGCACGGCTGTGTGGATGCGCTTGTGCCACCCCCCTTTCCCCTCTTTCGCTGATGCCTGCTGCTACACTCAGATGCACATGTAGGCTACAGAGTATCTCATCTGTCAAATGCATGATTGCAGAACACAACGTCAACTCTTCCCTTTCAAACTACCATGAGCTGCTTTGATCAGCTTTTACCTTTTTCAAGACATTCATGCAGGAATGCAGTCTGTGAGCTTGTGCTGAGGCACAAATTATGGTATGGTATATGATATGCATACGATATACTTATGTTGCTGAATGTAGATTAAGAAAAAATGGCTAAAATACATTAAGGTAAAAAGAACATGGACAGACGAAGAGGAGACATTTTCATCTTCCACCCATTCATTATTCTTCAGTATCAGTCCATAGGTGCAAAAGTTGAGTTACAACCTATTTTTATTAATTAAAAAAAAAAACATTTACAGAATTTTTAGGCTAAAGCATTTTTATGTACTTATAATTTCGAAATTATTACTCAATATTTGAAGTTATTTAAACAGCCTTTGCTGGGTCACATGAGTTTTCGGTAATATTTCCAAGGAGAAAAAAAAGAATTTGATGGTATAAAGTGGCACAGTCAAGAAAGGCTTAAGTAGACTTTTAAGCATTACAAATCCTAGGGTATCTTATGCATTCAAGGTGACTATTTTCTTGGAAAGCAGTGGTTTTCAGCTTGCTTCTTTGCCAGATTTGCCTAAAGCACCTTCAACTAACCCTCTACCTGGATCCACCAGGAATCGAGTTCTGCACAGCTGTTTAGGTGGATTATGTATATATGCTTCTGGCACCCAGGGCCTATGTGGTGGGCACTGGGATGTAGAGACCTGGGGATAAAACTTAACTGAGTCTCAGAGGTATGCACCCCACCCCCTTGTTGTTGCAGGTTTGGCAAGAGTTTTATAGAGGAGTAGTCTGGCCCCTGTAGCAGAGTATATAGGCCTTTTATTGACACAGTGGAGATGGGCAGTTCTCTAGAAGTCTGAGTCAGCAGATTGTTGTGCTGGAAATAAGTGTGCAGGTTTACCATCATGACATTTATTTAAGCTATCATTGGCTGTGGCCAAGGTAGTCAAATGTTGTTATAGATGCTTGGGCATTTTTAAAGCCAATAAGATAAACTGTCGTGCATGTGAGCATGTTGTAAAGGAGAGTTCGATATGTACACTGAAGAGGTGATGAGATTTGAGATTTGAGATTAGGGGCATAAAAGTACAGTTTGAGAAACTATCTTTCAATTATTGTTTTGTCTTTGAAATAATAGGCATTCCCTTTGTACCATTAAGCAATTTCCCCCTGGAATTATTAAAGTATTCTGATTCTGATTTTGAAATAGTGTTGTTAGACTATTCTTGATAATTTTATTCATAGTCAGCGAAGCACATATGACTCTTTCCTCCTCCATTTAGACTTTCATCAAATCTATTTTAATTTGAAGATTTTTTCCATGTAAGTTGATTAAACAAAAAAAGATGCTCACCATATTCAAAGTGCAAGACCTCATCTGAACGATTAGGACCCCAGCTGGTCATCCAGTTTATGCCTGTTGGGAGTAGATTACATGTTATATTATTTCCTTTCTGAGTCATGAAAATCCCAGATACAACAGTGTTGTCTCAGATTTGTTGAATGTAAATTTCATATTAAGAGGGGAAAAAAAGGAACAGGACAGAGTGAGACCTCTGCTGCTCCTCGGCCATTCATGCTCTGCTTATTTTGCCTCTCATGGTTTTCTGTGTGTTTTGTTGTTTCTTCTCTACAGAGGAAGGATTGAACCATGAATGCAAGCTCTGCAGTCAGTCATTCGACTCACCGGCGAAGCTTCAATGCCACCTGATTGAGCACAGCTTTGAGGGCATGGGTGGAACCTTCAAGTGTCCAGTGTGCTTTACAGGTGTGTATTGTGCATGTATTTGTGCGCATGCAAGCATGTGTGTATTGTGGAGTTTCAGCACAGTGAACAGATAGACAGATTCTAAAGTAAGTTTTTCTAACACGTTAACTTTTCAGAAACATTTACATTTTTAACAAAGCTTTTTAATTTTTTTTTTTTTTTCAGTTTAAAAGCAAATGGTTCTAAATGAGTTGGGAAAGGTCACACAAGCAGGCCAGCTAAAGCTAAGAGCAGTTTGCTGCATGTGGATTTTTATTTAGTCAAATTGCCTCCAAATCAAGGCCAAAGAAGTGTCATGAGGTGAGAGGGGGAGAAAGAAAGAGAGCGAGGGGGGAAGGCAGTGTGAGCTGAGGGGAGATGGGGGATTGAAGAGTGGGGAAAGAAAAGGAGATGTGCTAATTGTGGATGGCAGTGGTGCTGATAGCTGTAATGATCTCATCTGTCTCTGTGCGTGGAGGTGGAAGGACCGGACTCCTCCTGAGAGGATAGCGCCCTCCTTCAGTGTCAACAGGGTTAACTATCTCTATAATGAAATCTGCAAAGTCGTTAACTTCAGCTCTTCACTCTTTCTCCCTTCTCAGCTCTTTACTCTTCTAACACTTTTTTGGTCCTCAGCTCATTTCCCCCTCTCGTGCTTCCTGTAACCCTCCATCCACCCATTGCACAAAAAACTCATTTGTCTCTCCTTCACTTGTTACATCAATTAACATCATTAGTTCACATTTTGCGTTTTGCTCAAAGTTGTTTTCACGTCTTTTACCTCTAGCTCCACCTCACATCTCAGCTCCTTACTCATTTTCCTTCTTTCTCTCCACTCCCCTCCCTCTAGTCCGCTCTACTTCTCTCATTTCTGTTTTGGCCTTATCTCTCTTTTAGGAGAGGCCTATTGATATTTCCCCACCCCAAACCCCCCCTCTACCCCTCACAGGGGTCTGGGCATTTAATATACAGAGCATGCCTCCTTCATCTGAGCCTTCATTTTCCACCGCCGGCTTTGACAGACAGGTCCCCTCTCTCCCTCTGCGTCCATATCGATCACGGCGCATGAGAGAGAGGGATGCTGGGAGGGAGAGGGGAGGAGGGAGAGACAGAGTACACCCTCAGGACAGCGGTCGCAGTGCAGGCAGACAGATGGGCGAAGGCCTGTGGTAGTGGGGAAGGAAGGCTGTGTTGAGTATGGGATGAACTGAAAGGCCTCCCTCTGTTGGGGATGCAGGGGACAGGCAGACTGAAGTCAGAGCACTTGGAGAAAAAGTAGTAATTGAGATATTTGCTGACAGCTGTCCGAGAATATATTTTTTCAAGCTGAGTTTGACATAAAGTAAAAAAAATATACTTGTTTAACACCCTAACATAACCTTATTTACGGTATATTTTTAGATAATGTGCTTGCAAGTTTAATCTTTTCTTAGCAGATTTAAATGTTTTTGTTATTTTAAGACACAGGCAGTAATGGAAGCGTTAATCAGAACTGTATCCAAATTAAGATTAAAAACTAATAAAGTGAAACAGGTAAAATATTTTTTCTAAAATAGCTGGAAAGTGTAGAGGGGTCAAGGATTTTAAGTCTTTTTCTAGCATTTAATGGAAACCACAATGTATATTTAACTTTAGCAAAAGTACTTTTGTTACCTTTAAAGAAAACCGCAACATGGTTGAAAGCCTGAAGTAATCTCCCGGGTCAAAACTGATCACGATACAACTGAAATAACTGAGATATAGACACACAAATGTTAATGTTGAATAGAGGTCAGGTCAGACTGTCTCTAACAAACTGAGAAATATAAATCAGATCATTCCAATGTAGAAATTAAATGCATCTTTCTTTGTTTTTAAACAACAACTAATCTGGTTAGTGCATTGTTGTGAACAGACAAATATAACATTTTCTCCATGTACACACACTAGTACCAGAGCCTGTTTTTTTTAATAAACAACACTTTTAAGCAAATTACAGTTCTGGATATCTAAATTTTGTCTCATTAGTTGTACTGTGAACTTAATGTGTCGGACTGTGAGAATTGTCACATTTCTGTCCCTGATATCAGTAATATAACCACAGAGATGCTATTTTTTAAATACGTAGTTAGTTAGCTCAGTAGGCTAAGACGTGCTCAAAAGTGGGAGGTTGTTGTTTTATTCTAAAAACAGATTGTATTAAACCTGGAACACAAGCTTTTCTTGCTAGAAAGTCTTAATAATGACATCCGTTTGACATTTAAGAAGGACCCCAAACTGATTTAGAGGGAACCTCCGCGACATCGGTTCCACTTTCATTTTGGAACTATTTTTCAACCAAGACTAGACATCGGGAAAAAAGCCAGTTGTTGAACTGTTTTCCCTAAAAAGTGATATGCAAAACTATTTAAAAGTATACAAAATGTACTTAAATATTGTCAGCAAAATGTATTTAAGTACAAAATACAAAAAAGCGGTATCATGCATAATTGTGAGTGGATTGTAATATATATATGTTGCATGTATAACAATCTCACAATGTGTGTATGTGGTTGCTTGTTCAAAGTAAAACTAATTTTAAGAGTTAGGAAGGTTAAGCTATAACAATACAATATGTTCTATAAGATGATCATATGATTTATATGTAAAGTTGTAACATACAGACTTGCTTATAATAATGTTGAAAAAAAATCTTAGAAATGTAGTGGAATGAGTACTTTAAAGTACTTTAAAACAATACTTAAGTGCATATAGATTTAGGTGCTTTTTACTTGTGCACATAAAACTGTTTTTTTCTTTCAGAGCTCACTTTCTAAAAACTGCCATTTTTGTTTGCACCATTTCAAAAACTATATTTACATATTAAAAGGTGTCCTATTTTAGGCATAATGACTAAGAACATAAAAGCAAAACTTTGATCAAACTAGGTGGTGGCAGTGATAGTTACTGGGTTATTGAGTTCACTCGATTAACAAGGTTACTCTTTGTTTAAAAGATCATCCCCCCTTGATGCCCATGTTTTAGTTTGATCTACCCCCATGTGACCCAAAACACGATGGGAGGTAGAGAATGAATGTCATTCTTTGACATACCTGATTATTCTCAATCCACACCAACGGGAATGGCGAGAGGACAAATCTTACCACAAAACAGACCGATGCGAAGTATGGGAGAAAAGTAAGTTGTAGATGGTGGATGAGGAGAGACAAAATAGAGGAGAAAAGGAGACAAAACTTAGAGGAAACTGAGAAGGTTGCAACTGGCAAGTTTGGATGTGAGATGAAAGGAGGGAAGTGGAGGAGGAAAAGAGAACTGTGTAGGGGAGGGAGGGTAAATGGAGAGAGGTCCATAAGCCCCTGGATGATGAGAGAGAGGCTGACTCTCCCAGGACAGATTTGACAGGTTTCAGAAGTGGGGGAGCCTGCAGCTAGAAGTGTCTGCCTGCACCCTTAGGAGCAGTAGTGAGGGCTGGTGTGGAAATTGTGATTGGGAATATGTGCTTAAGACAAACAAAACAGAAGAAAGTGTGCCTGATGAAAGTCCTGTGTGTGTATGTGTATGCCTCTATGTGTATGTGTGTGTATACGTATACACTTTTCTTTACTTATGTCACAGCATGAAGTACAAACTTGAAAAACTACAGGATGCGCTGCTTTAGAATCCACATGAGTATGACAACTACAGTAGTTTAATTAGTTTCATTGTTTAGTTGCTGCACATGTTCTTCTGGTGCTTGATGTTAGAATTATGACATCTTACTAGCAAAACAAATGGAGATGTAGGCTTAGCCTTTACTCAAAATTTAGGAGTTGTCAGCTTGTAGCTCCAAATCAACTTACACAGCCGACTTGTTTGTGTTGCCTCAAAACTCTTGGATCGGTCTCTGCATTGTGAATCTTTGGATTAAGCAGAAACCAACACATGTAGGCTAGATGAATAAATAAATTAAAAGGAGAAAGAGGGAAAAAAAGGATAAACTTATTTTTCCTCTCTGCACAAACAGCTTAGTATTGGTGCAGTGCAGCCTGCAGAGAGCACCACCCTGCCAAAATAAAGATGAGCTGGGGCCTGTAGTAAAGGAGACGTCTGCCATGGGCGGCCCCTGAGATCTAATCAGAGGGCTTAATATCCCCCACAGCGAGGAGACCTTGGCCCCTCAGCCCCCTCAGCCCTGACACCCCTGACGCCCAACCCGGCTCAGCGCTCTGTTCAGCTCTGCTTTGCTCTGACTCCACAGCCAACAAACTCTACAAAGTTCTCGCTCGCGCTCTCTCTCTCTCTCTCTCTCTCTCTCTCTCTCCTTTGCTCATACTCAGCAGGGAGAGACACAATGGCCAGCCACTGATCCTGTTTGGATGTGGTTTTGGATTATTTCTTCCTTGTTTCTCTATGTCCTCATTTTAACCCTCTAGGAAGACATGCCTCTGTTCCTCCACTAAATGGGCAATGCAATGGCATATTTTATATGGGACTCATGCTGCCAAATGCCAGTGCATTGCCCATTTCAGATTATCCCTTTATTACACATTGCATGCTAATTTGAAAAACAACAATGAAGACAGAGAGTCTACATTTTGACTCTGCTATTACTTAAATGTTTACCACAGTATATATATCTATTAGCAATTGCTGATTTTTGCAATCATCTTTAGTAAACATTAATATAACCAAAGCCTTTAAAATGTCAAAGCAGACCTATATAAATTAACAGAAAACTATTTATTGGTCTTACAGTGGCATTAAAACATTTTAGCCCTGGTGCATTAAATCACCTGTCACTTCCATATTGCACATAAATAACTGCCATGCTATAAATTGATAAATGCATTGCTGATTAAATTTAACTCTTACTGGAACTGGGTCAGAAATGCATGTAAATAGCAAGAAACAGCTACCTTGACATCTCAGTTGTGTTTGGCTCTATTGTACAGTATTTGAAGGCCCCCCAAGTCTCAAATCCATTTTTATTTTTGCTGTATTGACTTTTTCCTCCTCTAGCCAAAGACATAATGAAGGCTTCCTGCAGCTGCTGTGACCTGCTTCTGTACAGTATATGCAGACAAAACACAGCTAAAGAATTAGGCTATTGTTTATCAGCACATTATTTTTTCTTTCAGAGCATGTATTCCCCACAAAGAAAATTGTCATCGTTTTTGGAGCATAACAGAGGCGCAAATGTGCATGATAGCCGAGGCCTTAACCTTGAGCGGAAGTGTTTTGTAACCAACTGTAAAACCAGCCATGTATCAGCAGTTATGTTTATCCTCATATTGTTGCAGCCATTAGTTTCAGAAATGGACCATGGAGTTGTTTGTCAATTAGAGGAGGTTTGTTCATTTCTGGTTAACATGCTGCCATGTTCCTAAGACAGCTGTCACCCAGGCATTAGCAGTCTGAGGGCATCACGGCACTGTGTCTGCTTTGGATCTAAACTTTTATTTCCCAGGTCAGGAGTGTGACATTCAATGTGTCTCAAGTCTATACAGCTCAATAATTAATAACAGCACTCCCAGGTGAGCTCAAATTGGGACACGTTGAAGTTGCAAAGCCCCACCGAGGGGCTGTAGCGACCCCAAAGCCATTGCCAACAGACACCTCACCTTTTGTGGCTGTGCTTTTTTCCTCTTTATCCTTGTGGCCCTCGGTGCATGCATTAGAAGAAAAGTTATTTCAAGCCGTAAGAAATTCAAATGAAGCCCCCACATACTAACTTTTCCAGAGCATCCAGACCTTTGAGATTAGACAGCCATCCTTAAAGCACAAGGGTCTGGGATAACAAACGGGATGTTTGAAGTGCTCCTTAGAGAATGTAGACACACACACACCCACGCACATGCCAGACACACTGAAGACGCACACAATTGCGTCCCCCTCAGCGTCTCAGTGTGGACTATGGCTTAATTAAAGCACGAATGTATGGTATAGGTTTTAAGTACCAGCAAGTTGTGTGTTTCTATGATGGTGACTGTAGTTTGCATGAATAAGTAGCGCAACACTATGAATATTTATATTGTCAATATAATTAGCAATGTAGACTAATGGAGGCCATGTTTTGCACTTGAAGCCATGCCAATTTTTGTGGTTGTTTATTTTCTGGCTTGCTGTCCCCACAGTAGCGCTAAATAAAGAGCATCGTGATTCTCAAACATTATGCATTCACTAGCTCTAGCGCCATGTGTATGACCACTGTAGTTTTACTGGTAACATCTAAATTGTTCTCTGTTATTTTTTCATGTTTTTGTGTGCTCATAGTACATTCATTTGTTTGTAATTAAGTTATTTTTCTTGCCATTTGACATAGTCTGTTTTTAATTTTTATTCAGGCTAATGCACTCATGATGTCGCCTTGATGCAGGCAACAACACTCTTCTTTAATTTATCCCTATCAATAATGAACAGCAGTGAACTGATGCATCTTACAGTGACATTTTGCCAAACAGTATGCGTTTCAAAATCCCATATGCATTTAAAATGTATACTAATATTTATCCACTTCTTCTCCCCACCCCACCCCACTCCCCATGTATGTGAACAGTGTTTGTTCAGGCTAATAAGCTCCAGCAGCACATCTTCTCTGCCCACGGACAGGAGGATAAGATCTATGACTGCTCACAGTGCCCACAGAAGTTCTTCTTCCAGACAGAGTTACAGGTGAGCCTTGGGCCAGGGGAGCTGAAGGGGCCACTAGCAGAAACTGTGACTGCTAATCACACATGACAGCTTAACAAACACTAAACACTGCTCACAGCATTCTGGTTATCCCCTCCATCCCGGCTGGGATGAGAGACTCAGAAGGAATTATTTCAGTCCGTTTCCAAAACTCATTTGTGATGTGCAGATATGATTTGATTTGCTTATTAGACCAGCAGAGCACTAAAATATCTGGAATTAGAGGATTAGTGGAATGTTCGTTTTTGAAGAGGTAATTACATACAGTGCAGGGGCAAAAACACAGTTGAGTCAATATGCCTGCATCTCTCCTCCTAATCACAGAGGAGGCCTCGTGGCTAAATATGAGCTTTGTCCTCTGGGAGACCGTATCTGCCCTTCAACAAAGTTAGTAGTTGGACTTATGAACTCGCAATGTTAGAGAGATAATCCATTTTCTAGCAATCTTTTTCCATGGTCCTTGGAGAACCTGAAAAAATGAAACAAACCTTATTATATTATTTCACTGTGGTGGTGTTTTCAAGAAGCTCTGTTTTGTTTGGGGGATTCTTTATCATACACATGGCACACTTCTCATATCCAGATTTTTTTCTCTTACCTTTTGAAACTAAATCATTAAAATATGAGAAGTCTGAAAAACACTGTTTTCAGTCTAATCACTGAAATTATTTTAATTCACCTTAAAGTGCTAAGAGAAACCAGTAGCCTCTGACCACATCCTTTATGTACATCTATTTGAAACCTGGATTAGCAGCACTATGTATTAGCTTGTAGCTGGTGGAAATATCCAGGGCTTGGCTGCCAATTGATCGGCAATGATTTTCATATTGAGATTCAGGTTGTAAACACAGAGGTGTGTGTCTGCCAGGAGGAAGGTGAATGCGATCATTATCTGCTGGTCATTTGAGCACGCAAACATGAATAAAACAAGTCCTGATCCACCGACATGCAACTCCACTGCAGAGAAGATTATTTAACAAGGGCTCACACTCCACCAAACTGCCAATGTGGAAACCTTTCATTCACTTCAAGCTCTGCTATTTATCACATTTTCATCTCTCATTGGTACAAATGTTCTCTATATAGCAAGGGTTGTAGCAGGTACCTGTAAACAATCTCAAATAACCTGGGGATGTTTTCCTACTTTTTTTGTCTGACATTTTTTGGAATGAAGTGATCTCCACCTCCCGGAGGTGATGTTTCATGCATGATTATATTGTTTTACTCTGTGTGAAGAGACAAGAGCAGAACATGAAAGACCTATGGCACTCTCTTGTGAAACAGAGGGTTATGAAAGGAGAGCAGGAATGAGCTTGGGGGATAAGACGATCATTATACTCAACCTGTGCCATGCTCTCAAGGCAGTCCCATGTGTGTGCATGCTCACAGTCTCAAACACATACATAGTGCATATAGATACAAGTATGTGTACTGCTTCTTATGCAAAACAATTCACAGTTACCTCTTTCTATGGCTAACCCACATCTTACTTTAGTTATTGTTTCACATTTTTATGTTAGCATGCAAATCGTGAATTTAGTAATTTTAGATTAGCTTTTTTCTGTGTCTGCAGTTAAAACCTTACAAACAGGGCAGGTTGGAGGCTGATTTTTAGTTGTTGTTTGTTTGCAGTTGGCATTTCCCATGAATCACACTTCAAAATGCCTCACTGACATAGGGCAGTCGTTTGTCAGTCTGTCTGAAGTGGAGCTGTCTTCCAGCAGAGAGAGCTTGCTCTCTTTCCCAGGTCTTGAGTTTGGAGTTTCTCCCTATTTCTCCCTGACACTCTGGCCCACTCACTGGCTGCCTGGGCTCCTCATCTCTCACAGTAGTCAGAGGGGTCAAAGGGCCAGTGCAAGCTGGGAGAAGGAGCGGCGAGAGGGAGAGCTGCCACGGCAGGTAAAGGGAAGCAGGAAAGATATTTTATTAATTTGCTGCTGAGATCCTGAAACAGACCAAAGGCTGTGACAGGTATCCAGTGCACCACTCCACATCCTCCCCCACCACCTCCCCCCGTGAACTCTACCCTGCAAGGGGCTAGCCAATTTTCGCCAGCCTGTCGAGATGGATGATGGGAGAGCATCCGTCTAATCAGCCCTCCTAGGACCCCCCGCCCAGCCACCCCCCTCAGACCAGCCAGATTGACTGACTCCTGGGCCTGTGTGCCCCAGAATCCAGATTCCAATGGAGAATAATCTCTCTTTCTCTCCTTCTCCTTCCTTCCATTTCTCTCTTCCCACCTTTTTATAGACAAAAAATAAGCTCTGAGATGCATAGACCACCATTCCCTTCGAAACTCTCCAGAGGACTCCCCTCTACCATCACAAACTCTCACACAGCCTCCACCCTGTGCATCCTTTTCTCTCACCCCATTAAAATATAGAGCAGTCTAGATATTTCATGAGGTACTGATAGGGAGGGCAAGCAAGCTAGCTGTGCAGTGCTCTTTCTGACCCTCAGCTTCTGCCCACCCCTTGAGCAACAAGCAGATATAGCTTCACTACAGTATATATATACTCTCACCAAAATAAGATCCACTATCCTCTCATTGTCGCTGTCCCTTTTTGAGAAAAAAATATCCCTGGGTTCTGGTAAAGGCCATATTGCAATGTGAAAGTGGATAATAAACTTCCTCTTCCCTTCATGTTGCCTTCGGATACAGTAGCTTTTCACACTGCAGAAAGAACTGAGCCACTGACAATGCTGCTAGGCTGGATTAATTAGCCAGATTCATTAACTGATGGATGCGCAGTATTAGCCACAGCTTAAATCTGACATTTCTCTGAGTGCAGTTCATTTGTGAAGAAACACACAAGTTCAGCTCTAGTACTGCACTATACTGGAAGGCTCCAATCATAGGACTCTCTCCCAATGATCTCAATTTCTCCAAAGACAAGACAATGAGATTGAAGTTACACAACAGTCAAGATGACATTTTCTGCGTGAGACTCCCTTGTTCCTTTTAAGCTGGGTTGTCTTTGCTCCTTCTATCCTCCAGTTTCATTATCATCCCTTGCAAGTGACATGAGATTTTAAGTCATGTGTTAAGTCGTGCCATGATCGACGGAGGAGTGGAAGGACTGGGATGCTGTATGACTTCTCCCTCTCCTCAGACGCCCGCAGGACACATACCTTAATTGGAGTGTCTTTTAAAAGGATTCCTTCAAAGACAATTCAAAGCTCCCTGGCCTTAATGAGTGCTGAAAGTGACAAGAGCACATCTGCATCATGTTCTACTTCCCCACACAAATGAGATTCTCCTCTCCCCGTGTGATACCCATTATTGCCAAGCTGTGTCCAATTCTACCGTTTTAATTAAGCATATTTATAGGCTTCATGGTCACCAGGTCATTGTAAACAGCTATGTATGTCATAACATGTGTCCTAGAGAGAAAATAGGGAAAGGAAGGGAGAGATGGACACTTGGTGAGAAGAAGGGGATAGCACAATAGAAGGAAAGTGAATAAAATTATTGTAGCCAAAGAAATCAGTTTAGTGCACACTTCACGTCTTACAATGCAGCAAATGTCTGAAGTTGATTCTCTGAATGATGGATCTTAAAACAATATTTTAGGTCTTTATTTCCATGCTTCCTTTTCATGAAGACTTCTTCAGCATAAAAAACAGAGACCTAATCCCCCAGAAAATTTTCTTTCTTTTTTTTTCTTGTGAATTTCAAAATATGCCCCGGAAAAATGCCCTAACTGCCCCGAGTCCCAAATGTGCTGCACAAAAGCAAAGCTTCATGTGTTTGTCCCTAAGTGGTTCTCAAACATTAAATTTTCTCTGAATATCTTGATCTGCCAAGTGTGACAGCTCTTCACGCTTTTGAAAGTTGCATATATATTTATATATATTTCCTTTTATATGACAACTTGTTTTCTTCTTCATCACCCCAGGTGCTCCGTATTCTGTCACCATTTCAAAAAAGTTGCAATACGGAATGAAAGAACAAGGAATTAGGAAAAAGTAACAGTGGCTTGTGAGACGCCATCATTAATATTTTAGCTTATTTATAATTACACTGTACACACTGCTCAGCACTGTAAATGGGGACATAAACACCCTTAGATGACTAGTGGTGTATCACTGGTGTTCTAGTTTTGTAGGTGGATCAGAATTAGACAGCATGACAGACCTAATGATCCTAGGAGGATATTCTGTTTCTCAGTTATGTTTGTGTGTATACATCTTTGTGTGTGCTATGTATTTGTCTTTGTCTCCATCTCTCCCAGGGTCTGATATGTGCATGCAAACACAATGTCTGGAGGGAGACATGACAAAAAATCCCAGAAGCCTTTGAGCCATTCTTTTTTTTTTCTCTCTCTCTTTCCTCTGTTGCACCACTGGGGAAAGTTAAATCCAAACAAAAGAGGAGACGCTTGGTGCACTGTGCTAGAATCCATCACCGGATCTCTCCCTCAAACATGTCTCCTTTACTTTTCTTAGTTGACTTTTTCAACAACTTTGATAAATACCATTTCAAGTGCTTCCCAGGAAATTCACTACAGGTTTAATTTACCCTCTGTAGTGATCTGATTTTCAAGTATCTGTTATGCTGTTGATGTTAACAAAATGCAACAGAGGCCAAAATAAACAGCATTAGAACAATTATTCCCCCTCGAATTTCATATTCACGCGCCACAATACCAAAGTAATTTAACTCTTCAGCTGTAGAAAAGCGTGTTGAATGGCACCAATTGTAGGTCAATTAAAAGGTAATTTTCTAATTCGTTCCTTCATTTTGGTGGGAAAACATGAGAACGCAATTCAGCTCTTGCCTTCTCATAAAAGCATGGGAGTGCAAGAGAAAATATAGTCCTCAAAAACTGCTGCATTTGTGAAGTGGCATATCTCCTGTAGCAGCGCTGAAGAGGCGGGGGTTGCTCTGTAGTATCCCTAGTCAAAGTCTGTCCCTGACTGAAGTGGTTAAATGTGAAAGTAATTGTGTTTTGTTTCTGGGACTGACATGTGGAACCCCATGGACCCCATCTCCCTCCTAGTGACAGGCAGAGATCCTCCCCCCTCGCTCTGTCTAATTAGAGGATGTAGCCCAGGGCTCATGTCCCAGGAAGACCCATCCCCCTCCCAAGATGGCTCCCCTAAGAAAGCCCTTAATTGGGTTCTTTAGTCATAGTCTTCATTTTGGCTGGAAAGGCATTTGTGTGTTGCTATCACCTCAGAATACAGTTTGTATCACTCTCTTGTGTTTTTTTTTTTCGTTTTCTGTTTTTTTTCTGCCTCGTGCTGGCCCTCTTTCTATTGCTTTTCCTTTCTCGCCTCTCCCCTTCTCCCACTCTCTCCTCACTTAATGAGGCCCCATAATAACACAGCAGTTGTGCAGTTGTTTTGCTACCTCAGTCAAACAGCGGGATCACTGCATAGTGTGTTTCTAGTACCATTCGCTTGTCTACTTAGACAAGGTAATGAGTATCATTTGGTGCTACAAAGCACCAGCTCACAAAAAGGGTGGTCAGTCATCTCCAGTTACACCTCAGAAGTATTTGGTTGGAGTAGTTAGACATCTAGTCAAAGCCTTTTAGACATTATGGATTTATTATATATTTTTACAGCTGTTCAGTGTGAAAATGACTCATGTGGAAGACACTGAAATCCATTGCTGTTGTCAACTCCACCCTAGTCTTGTGCTGTTACTGTATGACTATGACTCCCCGAGCACCTCACTTCAAACAAGACAGTCTGTTACCAAGGAGACCAGGCTGGTTGTGGCACAACAGTGTTTGGGGTCAACCCTCCCTACGGCCTGATAAGTGATGACTGTGGAGAATGCCAACTGCTGTATTATTTATTTATTTGATTGTGTTCTTCATTGGCTAAACTAGCCAGCAGTAAGCCTGGCCTGAGGTCAAAGCAGGAAAGGATTACTCCCTCAGTGGACTGGTCAACAGCAGAGAATGCACAAAGGGAGGACTGAGTCAATACCGGGCCGAGTTCAACACACCATTAAAGATCAAGAAAGAATGCAACGCTCCTGTCTATCCCCTGAGTAGTTTGGAACAACAAGAAAACATTTCACACGGCAGCATAGTGTGAATTGCAACTGCAAAATTACCCAAGAAACAGAGTGGTCATTGCTGATCGAAATCCATGGTACATCTTTCAGTCATTACACAAACATAAATGAGCCTAAATATCCAAGTGATTTGATTCCTTATGATCATTCTACGGAGCGGAGGCTGGGAAAAAGATTGTAGGTTCTTTGTTTTAGTATCATTTGGTGACATTCTCTTATGCCTTAATTAAATTCCTGAGTGATGACTATGGGTATGCACAGGTCTCAGTGGTTTTGTGCGCACTCCCCATGCTCCAGATGCAGCTATGCAGACTTACTGCATGCCAGGCATGCAGTGTAAGAGAAAAATTAGGCAGAGACCTTTAATCTGAGCTTAGAAGGAAATATTTGGAGTTTTGACTGGCTTTAGATAAATAAAATTATACACTTCAGCTGCAGCTGTTAAGTGGATGTGCTGAAATCTTATAATAAATAGTTTCTTTAATCTGATCTTTAATTATCATTGATTTATGCACTGTTGCTACAACAGCATGTCAAAGCATGGAAAGAAATGGTATGTTTTTTTTGTAAATGCTTTTTTATTTTCATTTTTATTCAATTTTCTTTTTTTAGACCTCATTAGTAAAAAGTCAGCAATTACATTATCATAATAGCGTTTTCTAGCCGCAGTTCTTCCTGCCATTGTACAACAAATAAAAGATTACTAATACAGTAATTGTGCTGTTATTGTAAATGCTGTTTTATTATGCACTGCATAAGCTTTATGAGCAGTAGTTAGGAGATGTAATTATAGTTCCATTACATTTTGAGTTTGTATTTTTTCTGTGTAAACACTGATGCATGTAAGTTTTAAGAAAGAAACAAATATGTGCTGTATATACAATATAAAATATAAAATTATTTTTTTCTGAAAATGAAATTTACAACACTTAGAACAGGCACCATAATGCGACAGATTCTAGTCTAGTCACTGGTGAGCTCTGCACTTATATAAAGTGCACAATACTTTATTTGTTTGAGTTGCTTTAAATAGGCCATAGCTTAAAAAGTCATTATTGCTCACTCAGCTCTCTAACCACTCAATAAAGTTTAGGTTTCATGTTACATGCTGGATAACACCAGGTAGAAGAGCAGACACAATGTACTTAACATGTGCTCAGCAAGTATTAACATTATGCTAATCAAACATTGTTAGAGTTGTGATTAAGCTTTACATCTTCTCTCTGTGATGTTGGGCAATCTGAAGATTGTCTTTAATACGGCAAGATCAGATGAAAGAGAGAACGTGTCTGCTAGTCTACTGGCCTTCCTCTGCAGAGCTGATGTAAGAGATGCACCTCTGTTGCCTCACTGGAGACCGGGTACTATCGATAGAGACCAGAGCAATGGGGAACGACATAAAGAATGATTAGTTAATAAATCAGCTCCCCAGCCTACTTGCTCCTTTCCCAGTCTCTGCTCTTTCCCAGTCCTTCCCCATTTTTTTCCTCACCCTCTCCTTCTTTGCAGCAGTGTTAAATTCCTAAGACATGTTGCACCTGTTTGCATGGGTACACAAGACCCCTGCCGGGTGTTCTCCCTTCTCTTCTGCTACCCCTGAGGGCGTTGCAGTAGGGTGATGTAATAAGATGAAAGTGGTGGTTTAACAGTGGCACGGAGTCAGTGAGAGAATGGGAGAAGAGGAAGACGCTCGCTCCGAGCCAGTGCAGCCAGGCTTCATAAGGGAGAAGCGGGTGCGCATTATTGATCAGTGCAAAATTTAATTTAGTGGAGAATTGACTGCTATGGTTTACCTGAACACTGCTGGTAACTGGGCCCTGCAGCAGGCCTGTGTGGCCAGCAGGTGGTTGAAAGGATCGAGGAGGAGATTAAGGGTTGGATATAAGGGAAGGAAATGGATGATAAGGGGAATGGCAGAGTTTCAGGGGGAATAGGATGGCATTGAAGGGGGGGGGAGTTAAGATGAGAGCTAAAAGGCTTAATGGAGGGCATCTAATCCTAAATTGCAGTGATTCTAGTGTGACACCATTAGTGACATCCTCCTTCGCAGGGCAGTGGACATTTTGGTCATTTTGGAGTGAATTGTGTGTTTTACATCTAATGTGACATTTGTTGTAGCGCACTTTGAGTATTTTACTTATCTAGCGCTTGTGCAGAGATACTTGAAGAACTTGACAAGGATGAAGACTGGAAAGTGAATTTTCACCCTCCCTCTCCACTCCCTCCCTTCCACCTTCTGCACTCATACACAGAACAGTTTATAGCTACTCTGCAGAGTTCAGTATCCACAGAGATAAAGGTATCAGTTTCATTTTCTTTTAATGTTTTTTTTTTTCCTCTCTCTCCCTCTTTTCCTCTATTTCCCTTTAGTCTGCATGGCTGCCACAGCCACTGAAGTCGTTTAACACCGTCCTTGAGAAAGCCCTCAGTGAGAAAACTCCTGGCATGTTTAAGGAAAAGGTAGAATGCAGTGTGTGTCAGACAGAGCTGGGACATGCAGAGGGGGGAGCCATTCCCCAGAGGGGTTATTTTCCCCTCTAATAGCTGTTACGAGCCCTACATTATATCCAAGGAGCTACATTCCTTTGGGGTCCACAGGCGCACACACACACACACACACCTAGACACAGTGGCACACTCACACAAAGACATGCACACTCAGTTGAGCACAAATTTTCTCTCTGTGTTTCTCTCTATTTCACATACACACACACACACACACACACAGGCACACACACTCAGTTCTAGCCGCTTTGCTCTCCCCGTGTCAATATCCTGCCATTTGAAGTCACGTACTGCAGGGGCTTCTGGGAGTCGCTGAGGAGCCAGGCTGACGGGTAATGGGCCGCATTCATTAATAAGGTTGCCGTGCTCCTGTCCCTCCTCAGCAACGCCAAGGATGTCTTCACCGGGGGGTAGGGGATTGGTGGAGTGTGAGGCGGGGGAGGAGGTGAGGTGAGGAGAAAGAGAGAGAGAGAGAGCATCCCGTGGGGAGTCTCCTCCCAGACTCACTTAAAGGAGCTTTATTTCAGCAAGAGAGGCGAGAGGGAAGCAGAGGAGCTGTCCGGAGCCGCCTCTTTAAAAAAGGGAGCGCAGGGCCCAGGTGAGCTACGCTAACCCGTACAGGGGTCACAATCCTGTTCCCCGTCAAACAGCTTATTACCCCACCTGTCGGGAAGTAATCGCCCTAGCTGAAAGGAAAGCTGTCGAGCCGTTTAAATGCTTTATATGGAGGCAGCTAAAAGGGTAAAGCGGGAAAGAATGAATGCAAGGGGGCTAATAGTCGCCTTCTACTACTGCCCAAGGGATTGTGTACCAACAGGACTGAAGGTGACTGCTTTGGTAAACCCTCCGACTAAAGTTGCACTAATCATTTTCAGTTGTCTCGTATTTTTAAAGCCTAGTTAAACAGTAAAAGTGTAATTTCACATACTTGGATTACTTATTTTGGTGCTTATGTGTTGGAGAAAATGTATGCATGCACGGGGGGGGGGGGGGGGGGGGGGGGGGGGGGGGGGGTCTTGT
>VUQH01048268.1:0-10637 GCA_015106775.1 Etroplus canarensis
ATAGTGAGGACAGCTGAAAAGATCATCGGTGTCTCTCTTCCCTCTGTCCTGGACATTTACACCACACGCTGCATCCGCAAAGCTTACAGCATTGTGGATGAGCCCACACACCCCTCACACACACTCTTCACCCTCCTGCCATCCAGAAAGAGGTACCGGAGCATTCAGGCCCTCACAACCAGACTGTCCAACAGTTTCTTCCCTCAATCCATCAGGCTCCTCAATAACCCAGGACTGAACTACACAAGAGTCCCCCTCACACTCACCCACACACACAAACCCAGGACTGCAGGACTGTAAACCTCTCTCTCTCTCTGACTCACACACACACACAATCTGCACTACCTCAGTTGCTGCTACCGCACTTTTTTCTTTTGGCGCTAGTGTCTTGTTCATGTGTTTTTATTTTTTTGCCTTTCTTGTGTACTGTTTTTGCATTGTAGGGTGTCCTTTGCATTGTTTGCATTGCATTACATTGTTGCAACTATTGCACACATTGCACTTTATTTATGTATCTATTTTAAATCTTTTAAACTTAAATTTTTAACTGTAGAAATAAAAACTATGTCTCTGTCACATGTTTACATGTTTATATGTTGCATCAGGTCCTGGAGAAACACTATTTCATGTCACTATGTTCTGCATCAGCTATATGTGTTGAAATGACAACAAAGCTCTCTTGAATCTTGAATCTTAACTCAAACCAGAGATGGTGTTTTGAACAGTCAGTTGCTCCCTTGGTTTTTCCACAGGGGGGCGCCACAGCAGATTAATCTGAACTGGTCATTTTGCAGGGATTTTACGCTGGATGCCCTTCCTGACGCATGGTGTACATAAAGTTTTTAAATTCATTAAAATGAGTAAATTAGACTTTAGAAAAGTCCTGCAGTCAAAATGTGGGACACTGTCTGAAGCTGTAGGACAGGGGGACAAAAAGCTGTGCAGCTGCACCTAAAGAGGGACCTCAGCGTGTCAGTAGCCTGGCTCGGTTCGGCTCGGCTCGGCTCGGCTCTGGAGGTCTCTGTCTGTCTGCGGTAAAATGGACACCGCGCAGCCCTGCGCGCCGGAGCGGCCGCGGCGGAACGAGCGCAGTCTGCCGCTGCAGCGGCACGGAGATTTCTCTGTGCGCGCGATGACGCGTCCGTGACCGCGCTAGCGGCGGCAGCGGCAGGAAGTACGCTGCTGAAGCGGCGGCGGGGGGGGGACCGAGCCAAGAAGCAAAAGTCGGTGGATGAGCAGCGGGAGGAACAAAATAACCATGCCTAATCCGTGAAAGTGGCTCGTTTTGCATCTCCGCAGCGTGCATCGTTCCCTCCGCGGGCGCAGAGGCCGTTTGAGGGGTAAGTGTGCGCCGTGAAACGCGTGGAAAACGCGGTTCCATCAAAGGGGGCCGCGGTGTGTTTGTCGAGATCTTTGTGTCGCTCCGGACTAGCCCGGGGTTGCTAAGGCTAGCTGGGACGCTAACTCTCCTGCGGGTTTCTCTTTGTTTGCTCGGCGGGGACACACAGAGCGGGCCCGCGGCGGTGCGTGCGGCCCCGTGCGGGCTCGTCTGCGTGTCCGTTTGCGGGTTTTGTAGTTTCGAACTTCCGTTTTGGCCGCTTTCTGCCATCGCGGGGGGCTGCTAACGGGCTAGCCGCGCTAACGCTAGCGTTAGCTCGGCCGTGTGTGTGTGTGAGTGAGTGAGCGTGTGTGCGCGCGCGCGCGCGCGCTTCCAGCGCCTCTTCTCCACTAAATGCGGCTCCTACGAAGACGCGCGCGGCCGGGAGCCTCTCCGCCGCCGAGCCGCGGCGTTTTCCCGGCGCCGAGCCGCGCTCGGAGCGCCTCGGCAGGCTGCGTTTTACGGGGCTAAAAAGGCGAGCTAGCCCCTGCTAGCTGGGGGAAAATGGCTTGCTGCTCGAAAGCCATTTTCCCAGCGAGAGGGGGTCTCAGGGACAGTGCGCTGATGGCTGCCGGTGATGTCCCCGCTCCGCCGGGGACTCCTCGGAGCGCCCCGTCCTCCCTCTACCGGGAGCCCGGCCGAGCTTCGGCGTCACTCCCCCGCCGAGAAAAGCGGGGGTTTCGGGCGGAGGACACGAAGATGCCCCGCTTTGTCCCGGTAAATTCCGGCCGAGAGGAGACGGGCCAAGGTCAGGGAACTCTGCCGCGCCAGAGCCGCACCGGATCCGACTTTACCGCGGGGATCAGAGCCGGTTAGCGGGACGGGAGTGCGGACAGAGCCGCGTTATTTTAACGGCAGCGTTTGTTTACATGATGGAAGGGAAAGTGACGGGCTGCTGATTGGCTGCTGCTCACAGGCCTGTGAATGAAAGCTGACCCACATTATACCGTGGGTCCGTCCGTGGGCTCCAGCGGCTCCACAGGACGACCCACTCAGAGGGGAGTCAGTGAAAGGTTTTCTTTATTTACATTTACAACCACAGTGAGAAGGTTCCTGTTCTCATGGAGCATAGAAACAACTGAAATACATATCAGATATCATTGTGACATCATGAAAACAGACTAGGTGATGCGGGTTTTCCTGAGGCATTGCTATTGCTAATAAAGTGGCCAGCGGGTATAAAAGGGCAGTTGGGGTGTGCCTGATAAAGTGGCTGGCGCATATAAAAGGGCAGCTGGGGTGTGCCTGATAAAGTGGCCGGTGCGTATGAAAGGGTAGCTGGGGTGTGCCTAATAAAGTGGCCGGTGCGTACAAAAGTGCAGCTGGGATGTGCCTAATAAAGCGGCCGGCGGGTATAAAAGGGCCGTTGAGGTGTGCCTAATAAAGTGTCCGGCGGGTATAAGTGCAGCTGTGGTGTGCCTAATAAAGTGGCCGGCGGGTATAAAAGGGCAGCTGTGATGTGCCTAATAAAAGGGACGGCGGGTATAAGGGCAGCTGAGGTGTGCCTAATAAAGCGGCCGGCAGGTATAAAAGGGCATTTGAGGTGTGCCTAATAAAGTGACTGGTCAGTCTGTGCGAGGTGATTGGCCGATCAGATACTTGGGTGACTGTGCAGCTGAGCAGGTGTGAGCATGCTCGGCTGCATATCAAAGACACTAGCGTCCTCTTTCCTGAGATGTTACAGACAATTTATTAGGTACACTTTTTGTGCCTCTATCTTAAATGTCACAAAACAGAAGCGATGGCGTGCCGCACGCTGCCGAGCCAGTTGGTGAACATGCTGAGGAGGAATTTAAATGAAGAATTTGTGCAACAACAGTGGGATCTTTGCTTTGCTTGTATTCTCCCCCAGGGGTCATCACAGCGATTAATCTGCATTGATAATTTGTCAGCGGTTTCAGGCTGGATGCCCTTCCTGACATAACCCTCCATACTGAGAGGGGTTTGTGTCCCCTGCTGGAATAGAACCGGGGACCTTTTACTTGTGTAAACTACTACACTTATTAGACAAAAATGGAGAAATGGCGTACCTCACACACACATGGTTTCTCCTCACATTCCAAACAGAAACAGTTTTTGTTGTCCTGAACCGTCTCCCTGAGGACAGCAGTCCAACCAGGGAGTGTCCAGGATCAGGTGGGTCTTTCAGTATGTTAGGGGCTCTTCTGAGACTGCAGGACCTGCACAAGTTTTCAGAGAGGGGAGCACTGGACAGTAGTGATGAGCACTCTCGACAGCTGTGCAGCTTCGGTGTGTTGGTATGTTCTCCATACAGCATGTTAAATAAAGGAACTGCAGGTCTTATATTTTTACTTTATTAATCCACGGGGGAAATCTCCAACACTTCTACACATGCAGTGAGGGAGGTCGGCATACAGAGCTGCCATTTCAGGCACCAGGGAACAATGTGGGGGTTTGTTGCCTTGCTCAAGGGCACCTCGGCGATGCTCAGGGGGTGGTGTCCTTATGGCCTCTGGTCCACCTCCACGCACGTGGGTCCAGGGCAGGGTCTTGGGCCGGTTGGTCTTGGGTGGCCGCAGCCGGCTCCCTCCGCAACTCTCCGGCTACTAAATCCGTCCTCCAATGCACCGATCCGCTGCCGCCCCAATGGCTTTTTGTTTTATGTTTAAAACAAAAGGATTCTTTAGTTTCTAAAATGTCCACATGTTCAGTCGGCCTCACCCAAACGAAGTCAAACATGAAATCCCTGAAATAAGAAATTATAGAGGACCGTGTACCTAAAGTTTAAATCCTTATCTGCAGCTTTGTTCACAGCCTCAAAAGTTGATTCTGTTCATCTGGACGTAAGGTTTTCCGTGGGAGAAACGTTTCATCACCCATCCAAGTGACTTTTGAGGCTTTACGTACCTGGATGATTGAGCATGCATCAAGAAGCTTTGTTCACAGTTCAAAATGTTCTTTATCAGAGGTAATTTCTACTGTACTGGTTTACACATTCACCTTAGAAGTGAAGGGTTCCTGGTTTGAGTCCAGGTGGGGACACAAGTCCCTCTCATCATGGAAGGTTGCGCCAAGAAGGGCATCCAGCATAAAACTTCTGCCAAATTACTAATAATCTGATGATTGGAGGAAACAATGGATGAAGGTGAAATCACTTTTTTTTTCAACCAAAAATTAAAAAAAAAAAAATGCAGCAAATACGAATCCTCAGAAAACTCAGTTTTCAAAAATCTTCCCTCTGTTTTGGATTGAAAAAGGTATAATGGGATTAATTATCAATATATTTTCTTCTAAATATGCAAATCTGTGTGCATATTTGGACGTAAATAAATGTAAATGGTAAAATAACGAAAGCTGGAATTGTGCAATAATTTCATTATTTGCAGTTTGTTTCAATCATTTAAAGTATTTTTTCTTTAGTTAATTTAAAAAAAGCTTAAATGTTGTTGAGCTGAAAGTGTTTAAATTGATTTGCTCGACTTAAACTTTCAAATACTAACTAACTAACTAACATACTAACTTTTTTTTACCCCTCATATATAATCAGTAAATGTACTTTCGGCTCCTCGCTTGTATTCTCCACCGAGGGGTAGCCACAGCAAATTAATCCACATTGGTAATTTGGTAGAGGTTTTACACCGGATGCCCTTCCTGATGCAACCCTCCATGGTGAGAGGGGCTGGTGTCCCCACCTGGAATCAAACCAGGGACCTTTTGCTTGTAAGGCGAGCGTGTTAATTACTACAAGTTATAAGTATACAGTAAAATCTCAGCGCTGGAATTATCAGTTGATTTCATTCATTTGAAAATAATCAATGTATTGATTGTTTATGGGAGAAAAAGCAGCAAATCTTCAGGATCACGATGCTGAAATCTGCAAATATTTGGCTTTTTTCTCATTCAGTTTTAAAAGATTTGATACAGTTAATTATCAACACAGCTGTGGTTAATTTTCATTTGATTAATCAGTTAATTGATTCATTGTTTCTGATGTATAACAATATAAAAATCTGTATGAATTGGGGGTGGAGTCGCTAGGCACCTCAGTTTTTGGTTGGATTCTGATTGAGGGCACTGAGATGCGATTATGAAACAAATATCGATGTATCTTCTTTCTAACTCACTGTGTGCCCACTTAGCACCCTAAAAACAAAGTATGTGTAATGACCCGTCATGAATTCGATTCCAGTATCTTTATCAGCAAACAAATAAAACTATATTCTGACAGATTCCAGCGTTACAAAGAGCCAACAGGAAAACTGTCTGCAGCTGCATCTTTTAGAAAAATGAAGCAGACTTTAACATGCTCTGAAACATGAACATACATGTAAGACTCCTAACCAGCTTCCTGCTGCTGTGCGCTCAGCTCCCAAATGCACGACACAACCGCTGAATACTGACGCAAATCCTTGGCAATAAAAGTTGCGATAGAGTTTGTAATTCGCTTCGCTCTTTCCGTGTCGGTAGGAAGTTTTGACGTCCCTTGCTCGATGGTCCTCTGGTTAGCGTGTGGAAACGTGCCGTGCGGTTTCTTGTGTTTCCAAAATGTTTCACTTTAGTTTGACGCAGCTTCCTTATAGTGTGGCTCTCGTCCTTTTTCCCTTCAGCCTCACAGAAGCCAAAGTGCCTTCATATGCGTTGAATGCAGAGGGTGCCGGTTGAATCGATCACTCTGCCATCTCACATCTCCGTTACGCGCACGGCACAAACTTTCCGGGCACTAAGCGTTCCACAAATTTTCCATTAGATTTAGAAAATCGATTTTTCACATTTCTGACACCAATCAGAATCGTGCATGGCCACATCGTAACACATCTGAAAATCGATTTTTTTCCCCTTAGTACGAATGCTAATAAACATCTGTAAATATGTACAGTAAAATGTCGGGACTGGAAGGAGGCTTTAATGTCATTGATTTACACATTATTTTCTCAATTTTTCAATAATTTTTCTTTGATTACAAAAAGCTCAAATATTTTGGAGTTGAAGTGTTTAAATGAATTTGTTTGACTTTCACCCTAAGTTGTAGAGACGCTGTTAGTGGACCGAATTGACTGGCTCGGTGGTACGACGGCAGCTGTTCCTTCTGTCGGGTGTGCGTTTCGCAGCTTTGTCATTATTTAAGAAAATGTCATAAAGGCATACCTTATAAAGTGGCCACCGTTTACTGCCTGTTTAACTGCTCTTTTAGCCTCACTGGCCACTTTATAAGGTAAACCTGCACACTCATGACAGCCGCTGATGGCCACTTTATTAGGTACTCGTCTTCAGCTGCACTTTAAACTTCAGTTATTTTTGTTGCTTGCAGCTCTGTATAGTCTGAGCAGTGTGTTCTTATAGAGGCAGAGTAAATAAAGTCCTCATTCTGACAGGCAGCAGAGACATTCTGGAGGACAGACAAACGTCTGCGGGTTCAGAAGCTGCCTGAGAATCTGTCGGATTGTTGTCTCGGTAACGTCAGCCCCTCCTTGTATTTTTCCCCAAGGTGGATTAATCAACACGGGTAAGACTGCAGAGGTTTTATGCTGGAGGCCCTTCCTGATGCAACCCGCTATAGTGAGAGGGGCTTGTGTCACCACCTGGAATCGAACCAGGGACTTTAGGTTTGTAAGGTGAATGTGTGTACAGGGACACCTGATTGTACTCTTGGTGAGAGAGCTCAGCAGCTCTTAATGAATGTTAATGAGTCCAGGTGAAGATCAGTTGACACGCCCCCCCGGTCCCAGCGAGCTGCCCCGCTGACAGTCTCTGAGTTCCACCTTAAATCCGCCCGCGGTGAACGTCGGGGATTCAGATCACTCATATGAACGTGCAGCGTGGGACTTTAGGGTCAGTGTTAATGCTGCGGCTGAATTGCTCGGTAGTAAAACCAACTGGAAGCCTGCGTGGACGTGTCTCTGCTGCTGTTTGCTTTTCTTTGTCCACACGTCAAACATCTGGCTGACCTCAGCACCTCCTCCCTGTTTACTCCCCACTCTCCTCCTCCGCTCCTCGCCATCGTGAAAACTCGCCTTTCTCTAAGCGTCCTCACAGCCGGAGTCTGGTTTAACGTGACCTGCTCATTTGTTAAGTCTGAACTTGTTAAAGTAGCTGTGCATGATTCTGAGTCCACAGTAATCCTTTTTAACCAAAGACAGCTGAATGGATTTCAGCTTTTTTGAGGGGATTCTGCTTCCTTAAAACATCATTCAGATGTTTATTTTACTTTTTCTATAGGGTATTTATGTTAATTAATGCATATTTAGTTAGAAAAGACGCCTAACTTCAATCCATCTTCAACGTCCTTTGTCCAATATGTCCACTATCCCTCCTCTGAACATGTCCAAACATCTCAGCCTGAGCTGTCCCTCTGATGGACTCATTTCTAATCCTGTCCATCCTGGTCACTCCCAGTGAACATCTCAACATCTTCAGCTCTGCCACCTCCAGCCTAAAAAAGAAGATGTGGAAATCGTATTAATCTGTCGCCACATCAGATTAATTAAACTTTGTTGAATATTGTCAACAATAAATGATCTACAGATGGAACAAAACATAAAAGCATTTTTACATTTACGGCATCACCGTCTGAATACAGTAGCTTGCAAAAGTATCCGCTCGCCTGGGTGCTTTTTATCATTGTAATGGACCTACAAACAGTCCAAGTTTGTCGAGTGAAAATAAAACACGACATGTTTTAAAACTGTCTAATAAATAAATTTAAAAAGTGGTGCATATGTATTCACTTTGCTATGAAGCTCCTACATAAGATCTAGTGCTGCCAATGACCTTCAGAAGTCACATGATTAGATTGCACACAGGTGGACCTCATTTATCTAAGTGTCACATGATCTTAGTGTATATACACCTGTTCTAAAAGGCCCAGAGTCTGAAACCCCACTAATCAAGAGGCTCCACCAAGCAAGCCTGCTGCAGAGACTGTGGATCTGTCCATAGGACCACTACAGGACACTCCACACAGCTGGACTTTATGAAGAGTGGACAGAAAGAAGACATTGTTACAGGAAAAATAACATTTAGAGTTCACCAAAAGACATGTAGGAGACTCTTCAAACATATGGACGAAGGTCCTCTTGTCAGACCAAGGTTGACATGTTTATATGTTGCACCAGGTCCTGGAGAAACATTATTTCATTTCACTATGTTCTGCACCAGCTATATGTAGTCGAAATGACAATAAAGCTCTTGAATCTTGAATCTTGAATGGTCGTCTGTGTCTCGGTGTTGGCCCTGTGATGGGCCGGTGACTTGATGTCAGAGTCTGGTGTAAAGCATCAGATCATAGGGGGAAAGCCTGGATCCATCCTGCCTTGCATTTATGGTTCAGGCCCCTGGTGGTTGTGTAAGTTCAAAGCTCAGATCGCCTTAAACTGACGACGAGTTCACTGTACTCTCAATCCAGCAGAGCAGCTTTGGGATGTGGTGGAATGGGAGAGTCTCATCATGGGTGCGCAGCCAACAAATGTGCAGCAACTGTGTGGTGCTATACGGAGCACAATCTCTCAGCAACATTACCAGCAACTTGCTGAATCTCCGCCATGAAGAATTAAGGCAGTTCTGAAGGCAAAAAGGGTGATCAAATCCAGCACTAATAAGGTGTATCTAATGAAGTGGCTGGTGGGTGTGTTTTGAAATAAAAAGATGTTCATGTCTTACAGTTTTTCTTACAGATGAGCTACTATTGCACATAGAATGCTTGAATTCTATTGATGCATGCTGATTGTTGAATAATTGTGAGAAAACACTAAAATTAACATATTAATACTAAAAAAACAATAAACAGTTATCACAATTACAGAAAAAAGAGAGAAATATATCAGAATTACAAAACACAATATCAGTGTACATAACAACTTGATATGACTTGATCTGAAACTGATTTTCTGCTTTGAGAATTAAAATGCAGCTTTGGTGTGTTGAATGTATGACAAAGCAAAATTAACAAAGTGGCAAAAAACAAAAAAAAATGTTGGTAGGTATCAGTACAGTCTTGTGATAGTAATAAAAATATATATTAAAAATAAAAGTTGGAGAGGGAGGATCAAAAGCTGGGTGATAATGATGGTAAATGGTTCAAGGCTGAAAGGAGTTAACCTTCGTTTATTGCACTTTTGATGCACCCCAGACAAAAAAAGTTTGCAGCCATGTGACTAAACATTTTTAACTTTATTTGGCTTAAAATAAAATTCTTAAGACAAGGTGTGGGGGCACACCTGTATTTCAGTAAATCCACTACCAACTGTAGTGTGTGTTTGCGCGTGTGTGTGTGTGTACAGTCCCACATGTCTGTGTGTTTATTTGGGGAGTAGGTGAAATGTAAGAAGGTGCATTTCAGCAGTCTGCTGACTTGTGGTTCTCGCCGTCCTCCTTTGACAGAGGAGACATGGCCTCCTTCATCTCCTCTCCTTCTTCGCTGCTCCCACTGCTGCTGCCGTCACCTTCAGCCGGATAAACAACCACACACAGCTTCTGGCCCAAGTATGTCATTTTATCTGGGAGAAGAGAGCAAAGCAAAATGTGTGGACAAATTAGGGCACCGTTCATTTAATCATATATGACAGTTAATGTACAGTATAAAGAAAATACATTTTACTTCTATTTATAACATTATACAAGCTATATGGACAAAAGTATTGGGTCACCTACACATTACGCCTACAGGAGCTTTAATTACATCCCATTCTGAATCCATAGGATTTATATGGAGCTGGTCCCCCACGTTGCAGCTATAACAATTTCCACTTGATTGGGAAGGCTGTCTACAAGATTTTGGAGTTTGTCTGTGAGAATTTTTGCCCATTCATCCAGAAGAACATTTGTGAGGACACTGAAATTTGATAAGAGAGCCTGGGTCATAATCTCCATTCTAGTTCATCCCTAAGGTGTTCAGTGACATTGAGATCAGGGCTCTGAGGTCAGGGCCTGTCAAGTTCTTTCACACCAAACTCATCTAGTCATGCCTTTATTGACGTTGCTTTGTGCAGTGGGGTATAGTCGTACTGGAACAGAAAAGGGCCTTTCCCAAACCCTTTGCATAAAGTTGGAAGCATAGAATTGTATGAGTATTAAAATTTCTCCCCTCTTTCATCCAACTTTACAGTCGACACAGCAAAGTAAGGCAGGTAATGTTCTCCTGGATTATGTATTGTGAGAGGTGTCTAAGAAGCAATAATGCATGGCAGTGCAAACGCATACAATGATATCAGGCATTACAATAGGAGGCGTTGATCACCGCATTGCCTTATTTGCAGACGATATATTTTTCCTGACAAATTTAAGAAATCGTGTTCCCAATTTG
>VUQH01048270.1:0-13709 GCA_015106775.1 Etroplus canarensis
TACGTTTATTTTGTTTTGGTAGTATTGGTATGTTGTCCTTAAATTTCTTCTATCACCATGGGCCAGTTCTACAATCATTGCAGAGTCCATTCATATCTTAGAGGTAAGCTGTATTACCTGACTCCTTTTGTTCCAGTTTTAGTCTTCATGTTTTATCTTTAAATGTTTTTACTCTTAACCCACCCATCCTCATCCCAGTCTTAAATGGCTAAACCTTTAATACTTCTTCTCTGTCTTTCTCCATTTTCTCTCTTTTTTTTTCCGGCTCCAGCTTGCCCGTGGTTACAGACCTGATAGAGACATGCATTGATGATGTCCTCAGAGCTCCTGTTGTCCCTGCGGTGACAGCTATAGAGGAGCCTGGTCCAAGTAGTGCCTATTCCAGTGCTAGTGTCGCTGCAGAAGATCCGCTCAGTCTCACTGGTAAGGCTACAGCAACCAAGCCACAGATAGAAACTTCATTGCCAGACTCAGAAACTAGCCAATATTTAAAATCTTGTTTAGAAGCCAGTCTTTTAACTGCTGTAATGCAAGAAATCCCCCCTGTCACACTGTTGGATATTGGCATCATGAACTTTCTCCTTCCAACCCAAAGACTGTTGATATAAGATGGACATGGCCACCTTGATGTCACCCGTTGGCTTCTGGAGTCCTGACTGTTTTGTTTGTTTGTTTGTTTTTTGAGCCAGAAATACCCATATTTAGATCCGGTAGCGTAGTGGATTACGCATTCACCTTATAAGCGAAAGGTCCCTGATTTGATCTCTGGTGGGGGCACAAGCCCATCTCACCATGGAGGGTTGCATCAGGAAGGGCATCTGGCATAAAACCTCTGCCAAATTGCCAGTGCGGATTGATCCGCTGTGAGTGCACAGGAGCACATACCTGTTCATTAGTGTTATGTACAAGACAAATAAGATAATTTCACTTGATAAAACTGCAGCACAAACTTCTAGGACACTCTGGACAGGACGAAAAGTTCATTAAAATGTTCCAAAGTGCACAAACATGAAGAGGTCTGGTTCAGTGACTCAAATTAAGGTGGACACTTATCAGTTATATCTGCCTGTGTGGGGACACCGGTCAAAGTGGCTACCCCCTTAACTTGTAGCCTCAACACTATCCAAAGGGACGAGTTATAAAGAAATAAATCACCCACTTTGGAATTGTTATGAAGGAGACACTATGCATATAAACCAAAAGCTGCATTTTGTACCAAGCTGGAAATACACTTTTAAGGCTGTAAAATTGGGCATTTTAACATTGGAGTCTATGGGGATTTGCTCACTGTTGGAATCCGTCTCAAGTGGCCATTTGAAGAACTGCTGTGTTTGGTACTTCAGCGTTCACCTCCAGTTACCACTTTGTTCAACCTTATTCACTTTTTACTCCATTACACTGCCTCTGCTTACATTTTTCTATTATTCCAGCAGTAGTTATTCAGTCAAGTCAATTATGAACAAGCCCCAGAGCTGATTGTAATATTGAGCTTTTAATAAGCTAAACAAGAGAGACATCAAGTACAATGAGAGCGGATAATGATGAATATTACTTGTAATTTCACTACAGTGTTAATTATAAAATGTGTAAACCTAACTAAAAGGTTATACTTTTCCTTGGCTTGTGTGTCTGTCAGAAGCAGCAGCTCGTCTGAAGCAGCTGGAATTGGAGAGTAGTCCACTTCTTACTGGTCCAAGAAATAACATCAATGTCAATATGGCCATGAACAACCAGGTGAGTGTTTCTTCATACAGTTTTTATACTAAAAACAAGACAGAGAATGGTAGCGCTGCATAGCTGCATAGCAATAGGCCAACCTTACTGTACTTTTACCTTGAATTCAGTTGAATTCACAAAAACTGTGTATTTTGGCTTTACTAGTGTGTGTTTGACAGTGTAATGAGTGTTTTTCGTAATTGTAATGTACTCTTGCTGACATCTGACTTGCTCCTACAGGATGATGTGGTGAAGCTCACAGAAAAATGTGGTCTGAACAGTGCAGGCAGTAGTCCAGTTGTCACTCCACTGCGCACCCCAGAGGATCTGAAGAGTAACATCTTAAAAGCTCAAGTTGAGGCAGCTGTCCTTAAGGTGGGGCATAAGACTCAAAAAATTGGAAAAAAGGGAGAGGAAACAGAAGAGATAACACAGTTACAGTGATTGAGTCTTCCTAAGATAATGATCCATCATAGTTTGCAGTGCTTCAACACTTTAGAACAGGAGTGTCAAACTAATTTTACATTATGGGTCACATATAGTTCAATTTCTGTTTTGTTTTTGACTGAACTTTACCATTGCCTCTGGTTGGTTTATGTACAGTTTTGGGACAGAGCCACTTTTTTGTCATTTTCCCTCTGTACACCACCACAGTAGAGTTTTAACCAAACAATTAAGATGTGACTAAAGTGAAGATTTTCACCTGTCTATATATGTGTGTACATATGTGTAATATTCCTTACAACTGGTCCGGCTCTGTAGATATTTTCTGGTAAATTCCAGTTTCTTCTTCCTGTTCTTAAGTGTAACCAGTGGTGTGCAACTTGTTGTAAACCCTCTGTATTTACATTCATGGATTAGTATCTTCATTGTAGACTTTGACAGTGATACACCTTAAGAGAGTTCTTGACTTGGCTAGATGTTGTGAAGGGTTTTTCTTGACCAAGTAAAGAATTCTGTGATCATTCTCTTTAGCTGATCTTCCAGGCTTTTTGTTGTTGCTTTGCTGGTCAGTGTATTTCTTTTTAAAAATGTTTCACATTGTTGTTTTGGCCACTCCTAAGTTTTTGCTATCTCTCTGATAGCTTTATTATGATTTTTCTGTCTGACAATGGCCTCCGTAAATTGCATCAACATATCTTTGGACCTCATATTGACAGTTTCAATGAACAGTTACCAAATACAAGTTCAACATTTGTAATCAACTCCAGCTCTTTTATCTGCTTGGTTTATCATGGAATAACAAGAGAACAGCCCTCATCCATCCATGAAAGTGCTTGTTAGTTAGTTGTCCCATTATTTTTGGCTCTTTGAAAATGAGACTATGTATAAAAATGGCTGTAATTCCTAAACTGTTAACACAATCCTGTGTCAAACCCTTAAAAACTGAGTCTGTACTTTGATTGCAGTTTGACCGATTTAAATTCTACTGTGTTGGTACAGAGACAACATTACAAAAAAATATGTCAGTAAACATAGCATGGAGTTTAAACTTTGTGTGTGTCAATAGAATTAAAGAATGACAGCTATAGTGTGTCAGAAATGTGTAAAGCTGGGAAATTTTATTTATTTTATTCTGCTGTCAAGCTGTGATTTGTATGTCTAAATGCCTTCTACTACTATCTTTTTCTGTTTAGGGGTCTTTGGAGGAACATGCCATAATGGTTGGAGATAAAAACTGTAATGTGCAGGAGGCTTCTACCAGGTATGAATCTATACATTTATGCAGGACCATTCAGCATGTTGTGCAATACAGTAGAATAGCACTGCATTGTCACTTCTGCTTCATTGTCTTGAAGCTCGGCCCTCCCTCCTCCATCCTCCTGAGTCATCCCAACTGTCAGCGCTTTGTCTCAGCCAGTCATGGCACTCGCTGCTTCTAGAGCTGATTAACCTCTTGAATATTTATGAGACTTATTAGCATAGCTCACAACATTACATCACCCCCAGCTTGGCAAGGCTCCACAGAAGGACAAGCAAGTCTGTGACCCTGGCTCAAATGAGTAAATTAACAGCGTTAGATTTGGCAGTTTCTGTTGTTGACATATATAGCAAATGTTGCCCCTTTTTAATGGTCCTATAATTTTGTTTTGAAAGGTTTTATTGAACCTGTTATGTTCAAAAATGTGTTAAATGATAATATAACCTGATTAAAACTAATTTCTTACTTTTTCATTGAGATTTACTTAATATAGTAGGATCAGTTTAATCCTGTGAGTCATGTTCTTTTTCCTCTGTCTTTCTCTGTTAATCACACTGCCTCTTTTAGGCAGGAATTAGCATTATATCAGCACAACATCTCTGACAAACTAACAAATATGTGTCATCTGTCTGCCAGGTTGAAGGTGCGTACTGGGCGAATGGGCAGTAACTCGTCTCTTTCTGTTAGCAGCCGCCCTGACGTCCAAGACTCCTGGGACCTCCTGAAGCCTGCCTCCCTGGTCTCATCTGCTGGAACTAGGTGAGTATGTGTTTGAACTAACAAAATACTTCTGTGTGCAGTTTGTACTTATGCACGTTGTGCTATGAATTTAATTAAAAAAACATTCAGTTTTTTACATATTACTCTTAAGGTCTTACAAGTTTTGCTGTAGATTAATTACTCCCCTGATAAGGGTAAAGAAAGTTAGGTTATTGTGCTTATAGCTTGAAAGTTACCTGCTCAAAATTGGCTTTGGAGGGTGACTGGGCACTTGAGCGCAATTGTTGTGCGTATACACTGCAAAAAATCACACACTCTTAAAAGTTCATTGGACCGCTTTAAGCTTTGATGATGGCACACATTTGTCATGGCATCATTTCTATAAGTTTATGCAATGTCACAACATTTATTTCCATCCAGAGCTGCGTTCATTTTTCTTCAAGATCTTGTATTGATGATTGGTGAGTGATCACTATGTAAAGTCTTTTCCAGCACATCCCAAAGATTCTCAGTGGGGTTAAGGTCTGGACTCTGTGGTGGCCAATCCAAATGATGTCTTTCGCTCCCTGAACCACTCTTGCACACTCTGAGCCTGTTGAGATAGTCAGGTAGTTAGCTGACCTCACTTTCTGGGCACATAATGTTGCTGAACCTGGACCTGACTAACTGAAGCAACTCCACAGCTTAACTTGGCCCACAAGCTTGTACGGTAGACACTAAACATGAAGCATCACTTCATCTGTCTCTCTTCTTATGCTGGTGCGCTCACCACTCTAGAACAGGGTAAATCTGAAGTCATCAGACTACTTGACGTTGTTCTATTGCTACAAAGTCCAATATTTATGCTCCCTTGCAAATTGAAGCCTTTTTTTCGAATTAGCCTCTCTGATGAGTGGTTTTCTTAAGGCTAAACAGCTGTTTAGTCCCAATTCCTTAAGTTCTCTTCATATTGAGGTCTGTAAATGCTCCTACTTTCACTTCTGTTCATTTTTTTGCAATTTAATATCAAACGTTTACAGTGATCTCCAATCATGATCATTCAGTATCTTTCCTAACCACATTTCTTCATTGAAAATTATGGTTCACTGCTATCCTTGCAGATTTTAATAATGTGTTGGACGGTTCTTAACCCAAGTTTATTCATTTCAACAATCTCCTACACTGTCTTCTTTACTTTCTGCGGACCAATAATTTGATCCTTCTGAAACAGAGTAACATATTTTCCACAACCACAGTATGTGTCTGACACAGTTTTTTTGAGAAATGAGAAGTTATTAACTGCATCAGTTAGGGTTGAATAATCTATTGCCTGCTAGCACATATCAGTGCAGTTTTCGCTTAGTTAAATCCAGGTCGTGACTAATTTTTGTAGTTGTTTTTTAGAGGCTGGTTTCCCTTATTTAACAGACGGTTATGCATTTTCCACTTATTTTTTGCCATTTCATAATCAAGAATTAATTTTAAGTTTGAGTAAAGTCAACCCCATTTTAAAAAAAATTCTGGTGAAATATTTTCTTTAATCACAGTCCTGATGATTTTTTTTGGGTTACAGCCAAAAACGTGTTGTTTTTTTTTTGTGTGGAGGAAACCCTCTGAACTATAAGGGCCATAAAATTAGGAAAGAAGGAAAATTGTTTGACTATTTAGGTCCTGAGAAGAAATTAATACAGGATAACAAGTAAAATGTGTGCTTTAGAGACTAAAATCCAAGGTTAATGTCCTTCCAAACAGAGTGTAAAACATAAATAGTACAAATTAATAAAATGACCTTTTGGAGACAGACCTGTTGGTGGTTCTTTGTAGACTTTGCTGACATCTATTGGTGTCCTTGAGTAATGCATGTGTCTGTGTGCGCATGTGGATCTGGGTGTGTTGAGTCACATGACTTGAGTTCTGCCTGGATACTGCTGCCGTCTCTGCTCCCGAAGTGTTTACAGCAGAGTGACACATAAAAACAGACACACACACAGATGCTTGACCAGACAATTTGCAATGCTGCATAGCTCCATGCTCACTGATGCACCAAATGCTTCAGCCATCCAGGCTGTTTTTTTTTCCCTTTTCAGTCTGGAGAATATCAGAACTCTTGTTTTACTGAAACAAAAAAATATTTCTGACTTTAATGACTGTTAATTAGTAGTAATTTCATTTTATTTATGTTTAAAGACCAGAAAGCATGCCAAATGGAATCATTTTGTGTTTAATAGTGAAACTGACTTGGTGTTTTTGAGTGCTGGTTGAGCCACACAGGACTCAACCAGCACTCTGTGTGATGGGAAAAATGATTCATCGAATAATCTGAGCCACAAAAACACAAAAGATATGCCATGTAAAAAGTTTTGCTTCTTCTCAGAGATGGTTAAAATTATAATACCACCGCAATACATTTTGTGTCATTTGCTCAGTCATGCTTTGTATTTTGTGTTCTTCAGTGCTGAGAGGTTAGCTGAAGATTTAAAGCCATCTGTTTCCAAGATGCCCTCTGAGTCTGCCAGCGAAGGTCTCACACCAAAGGTAATGTAACTATCCACTGAGAACTAATGACTTTATAAGAATTCAGTATTATTGTGCTATTATATTGGTTACAGTGGAAGTAACAGTCGTAATGCAGTCCAGTCTTCATTCTGAAATTGTATGCGGTCTCCTTGTTTGTCCTCTTATATTCATTTCTCATGTTGAAAATAACACAAACAAGCATTTTACTGTACTTGCGCTATATGGACAAAAGTATCGGGCCACACCTCTTAATCATTGAATTCAGGTGTTTCATTTTTTTCCTTTTTCCACTGGTTTATAAAACCAAGCAACTAACCAGGCAGTCTGCCTTTACAAACATTTGGAAAAGAATGACCCTGAATTGTATAAATGTAAAAGTAATGAATGGGTGGGCCATTCTACAGAGCTCACTGAATGCCAGCATGGTACTGTAATAGGATGCCACTGTAGCTACAAGTCAGTTGGTGAAATTTCTTCCCTCCTAGATATTTCGCAATCAACTGTAAGTGCCATTATTACAACGTGGAAGCATTTAGGAGTCAGAGCAACACCCATCAAGTGGCAGACCACATGAAGTTCCAGAGTGGGGTTGCCAAGTGATGAGGGGCACAGTGCCTAAAATTCGCCAACGCTCAGTTGACTCAGTAGCTGCAGAGTTCCAAACCTCCACTGGCATTTTCATCAGCACAAAAACTAAGCACCAGGAGCGTCAGGGCATGGGTTTCCATGGCTGAGCAGCTGCATGAAATCCTTACATCACCTAGCGTAATGCCAAGTGTCAGATGGAGTGGCATAAAGCACGCTGCCACTGGACTCAGGAGCAGTGCAAACATGTTCTGTGGAGTGATGAACCATGCTTTTCTATGTGGGAGTCTGATGGATGAATCTGGGTTTGGCAAATGCCAGGAGAATATTACCTCACTGACTGGATCATAACAACTATAAAGTTTGGTGGGGGAGGGATAATGCTATGGGGTTGTTTTTTTGCAGTTGGCCCGGGCCACTTGGTTTTAGTGAAGGGAATGCTTGACAGGTACTTCGCTGGCCTCCACAGAGGCTCTCACTTCAACTCCATCAGACACCTTTGGGATGACCTGAAAAGAGAGCCTTCCAAGAAGAGCGGAAGCTGTTACAGCTGTAAAGGGGGGACCTATTTTATTTTACTGCCTATGGATTTAGAATGGGATGGCAAAAAAGCTCCTGTAAGTGTAATGTTTAGGTAGCCAAATACTTTTGTCCATATAGTGTATGTAACACAGGAGCTGGATAGGTTTCTTTACTGCTTGGATGATTTAGTAAAGAGTGTTTGCATCATGCTGCAGGTTAAAGCAGAGGAGGTTGACCTGCAAAGCGCTGCCCCACTATCTGACAACCTTATTGACTTCACTGATTCAACTCCTGTGGTAAGAATTTTTGTACTATATGCTGCAAGGAAGATTTCTGTAGTAATGTGTAATAAAATATTCATTGAGTGTATGTGTGAGCACCCCCACAGTGGACCCAACACTCAGGACAGCAGTCCAGATTGCACATGTTTTTTAGTTTAAAGGTGTTTCTTCTTTCACAGGGATGATTGGCTTTCAGCTGTGTTTTATATTGATTTCCAGTTGCATCACTAAGTGCCTTTGGCTCTGAGGTCAACAGTAGGTTAAGCTGTACCTTTAAAATTAGTGTGACTGGTAACGTCTTCTGATTTTGTTCTAGCTCCCACCGGTGCAGCCACCCAAACCTCTCATCACACCTCGCTGGATCATTCCTACAACCACTGTGAGTTTATCTGTCTCAGTTTTTATGCTCAAATGTTTACTTGTTTGTCTGCTTTTTGTATCCCCATTTGTGTTCACAGGTTGGTTTTGAAATAATATAAAATGCTATGATATGCTGTTTTAACTTGCATCCATTGTACTGAAACTGGTACACACTGCTTTTTATTTTGATGCACTTGCATAGCTGCTGTGCACTTTGGCTCATGTAGAGGCTATGTAGAGACTGACCGCCTTCCCTCTCCCTCATCCCCTTCTGATACAGTCTCCTGGCGTCTTTACTAATGGCCTTCTCGACCTTGACCCCCCTTCTAAGGTCACCCCTCTTCTCCCTTCAGATGGGGGAGCTGCTCTCACCTCAGCCATCCCCCAACTCACTCACACACGCATTACCATCTCCACCAGGTAAAATTCTTTGCATTTTGAACCCAAGCACACAAAGTTTGTTTGAAAATCATTGTAGAAAATAAAAAAGCCTCCCTCTTGCTTCACCTCGCTACAAGGAGAAATGATGCCAAGATTCTGTTGTGGTCTATAAAGCACCACGAGTTTCTGCACAGTTATTGGTTGGCAGAAAAAGAAACTTTTTTTAAAAATGTAATTTCTCCTAATGTTCTGTACAAACTGAAAACACAAGTAGCATTTAATGTGAAGGTGTGATAGATAATTTTTTGTTTGACATAGTATAGTGTAGTTTTATGAGGAAAAGGCAGCAAAGTCAGAATCAGAATTCTCTCTTAATCCCAGGGGGAAAATTGTATTTTGTTACAGACACTCAGACATAAATGAATATAAATCTGAAGGGCAGAAAAATGGAGACTAAAATAAATGAACATGTATGTATGAAGTGTAATATGTAACATAAATAACCCTAAAGTTAAAGACTATATACAATAAGTACAAGGTAAGATAGAAACTAGTCCAGGTGTCACAGGAAGGAATTTTAGAGTTTGGTGGCTACAGGTAGGAATGATTTCCTGTGGCATTCTGTAGTGCATCATGGTGGAATGAGTCTGCTGCTGAACGTGCTCCTGTGCCTGTTCAGCACCTCATGGTGAAGGATTGTCCAATATTGACCCTAACTTGGACAGCATCCTCCTCTCTGACAGCACTGTGAGTTCAGCTCCACACCCACGAGGTTACTGGATTTGCAGATTAGTTGGTGTCTGCTACTCTGTCTGCTGTCCCAGCACGCTACAGCATAGAGGATGGAATTGGCTACCACAGACTCATAAAACATCCTGAGCATCTCATTTGGCAGCTATTGTCTGGTCCTTCTTGTAGATGGCTTCAGTTTAATGAAGTAGTGGTGCAGAGGTAGAGCGGTCGACCTCTGATCGGTTGATCGCAGGTTTGATTCCCACTCTGCCGGCCGATGTGTCCTTGGGCAAGACGCTTAACCCCATGTTGCTCCTGACGGCCTGGTGAGCGCCTTGCATGGCAGCTCTGCCGCCATCGGTGTATGAATGTGTGTGTGAATGGGTGAGTGAGTGTAACTGTAAAGCGCTTTGGGCCTTAGAAATAAGGTAGTTAAAAGCGCTATTTAAGTACACACCATTTACCATTTGTAGTTCTCCACTATCTCCACCATGGAAACGGGGTCACTGGTGTTTTGGACTTCCTCATATCCACATCCAGTTCTTTGTAGTCTTTGTCACATAAGCCGCAGATGATTCTGTTTGCACTATGTGACATGCATCGCTCATAGCTCCTCACGCAGTAAAGCTGGCCTGATGGTTTGGAATGCCATGGAGAAGTCAAAAAACATGACCCTCACCGTGCTTAGTAGCTTGGCCAGGCTGTGTGTTTGCAGTTCTCTCACTTTTTCAGAGTTTAAATACACTGGCAGAGATGGGTTTAGATTTGGTGAAAAATCAAACCTTATAGAGCACAGCTGGCCCTGGAAGTACACAGGGGTGGGTCAAAATTTGACGCTTTCTAATCCCCAATATTTTTTCCAGCATTTTCAGCTGGATGGGCTAATGCCATGGTGAGGCATCCGTTGACCATCCATCCATCCACAGTTCACAAAATTGCTGCTCCTCCTAGAGTTTTGGTCAGAGTTTAGTGAAGCTTTAACATCATGTGGTCACCTAAGGGGTCTTCACCCAAATTGTGCTCAAGGTCATAGTTGTCTGTACTGTTAGATGGTGATCATCCTGATCTTATTGATCATGATCATGGAGGGAGTGATCCTACTGGTTGACTCCCACATGTGAGGATGAAATTAAGCAAAGCTTTATTAAAATCCTAAAGTTGCTGTATCGAAAAAGCAGATTTTGAGGGACTCACGTGGGAGCTTTTTTCAGATTTGAATATAAAATGATGCATGTGAACCCCGCAAATAGGAGGAATGTTTAGAAAAAGATCCACTAACTTTGGTAAAATCAATTTTAAAATATGCATTTTACTATTTACTGAAACAGGTAGAGAAATTCATCCATCAGTAATATAACTGTCTATGATAGCTTCCATCACAGCTCCATAATTAGTAATGACAACATATTCTGCCTTTAGCACAGTGTGTATCCCTAAGTGTGGGATAGGTTTTACCACCTTAGACTGCAAAACATCAGAAGTTAGTTTACTGTACAGAAAACAGTGTGTTTAGTATTTTTTGTAGTCGTTTTCTCTGATGTAGTAATTGTACCATCCATCCACTCCTTTGCCCCACAGCACTGTGGCTCAGCCACCAGCCTCGGAAGATGGAGCCAAACCGAGAGGTCTCTTGACCACTGAGCTCTGATGAAGAAATGAGCGGCCGCCATCACGTCATTCATCTTCCTGTGACTGCTTTCCCACTTCACCCCCTCACCCAACTACACACAAGCCAGCTGGGTCAGACGTGCTGAACATTGTGGGAAAGATAAAAGGAAAATGCAACAAAAAGGCAGCTTGTAAGCACCACGACCGCAATTTTAGTTCAGTTAATCAACAGTATGAAATACTTTTTTTATAATCACATGGCATTGAGCTTAGGTTTTATAAAATGGTTTATACAAACATTTAGAACCAGTATTAAGAAAGCCGTGATGTTATTTTCCTGTTTGTGCACCTCTGTTAGCAACTTGCCATAACTTAATCCATCCAGTCACACAAACCTGAGCTACCAGAACCAGTAGATAAGAAATGATGGCAGTGGACATTACATGGCTTCTCTTAATCACTGACTTCATCACACTGTAAAAAAAGAAAAAAAAAAGAAAAATAACACTGGCTTATGACTTAAAATGGGACTAAAATGATAGGTCTCTTTCAGCACCCACACTCTGTTTATGAGTTTTAGCAATGGCAGTGCAAACCACTGGATTGCTGCTCCGCTGAGCTTTTCCCTACACTCACATGTGAAGCTGCTGAAGAACACTGGATCATGGACTGAAAGGACAAGTCTATAACCTAAAGTGTTGATTGTGAGAAACACACCAGGACTTTAACATGAGGAAACATGGTACAGTACGATCCTCGTACCACACTGCAAAGCTTTTTTAAAAGCAGTTAAAACTACATGCGAAAGTCGTCTAATGAAACCACTGGATATGGAACGTTCACTGGATTACCTTCAAACACTGGACCTTAAACTATTTTTTTTTTTTTTTTGCATTAGATGATGATGATGATGAACAGTTTAGTTTTTCAGCTGGTGTCTTTTAGTATCCTGTTCTTACTGTCTTTTAGTTTCTGATGTTTTAAATGGCCCCGTCACAGAATTTAGTTGCAGCATCATGAGGAAGTGATCATCACTAATGAGAGTTTTAATTTTGGTCTTAATTTTGATTCCATAAATTTGCCGCTCCTACTTAGTTATCACACGCTTTCTTTTTAAAGCTCTTGTTGCTGTTGACAAACTGTGATCAGTGGACTGCACGGTGGACAGTTACTTGACTCTGCTCTTAACACGTCGTAGCTACTACTTTGCCTTATGTAAATGAATGTATTCAAAATGTCTCGTCTGAAAATGCTGGAAATGCCACAGTGTGAATATATCTCTTTTACAGCTGTTCATGTTAAACCCACACTTGCTGAAATAGTTTTGAACTGGAGGAAAACCTGTGAAATATCTTGAAAGCAATTTTTGTACCTGAGAAAAGTGAAGACTGCTTCTCTACTTTCCTGGGTTATAAAATGGTAGAGATGTAGTCCTTGTGCATTTTAAAATGTCATTATTGTAATCACCAAGTCTGGACATTCATTCAAGCTATGTCTGTGTAGAAATTCCCATTATATGTCTTGAACAAGGGAAGCTGACTGTTTTACAATGTCTTCTTAGCAGTGACAAGTATTTATGCTACTACTGAGTGTAATGGTTCAAATATTACATGTCGTGTTGTAGCGTACAGGTTTCACGTTTCGTCGGTGTAATGGCTTCAGCTGGCTGTCGATATGAACTAGACACATATATTTTTTAAAGCTACCTTGGCAGTATAGTTACTACGTTCTGAGGAGAGTTCAGCCTGAGGTGTTTTCTAATTGCAGAAGAAGTAGGGAAGTATTACTGATCAGACTGACTGGGAAAAAAAAAAACGCAGAGATTGTGATATCTGCAATTTATATAAGCTTTTATTTTTCTGGGATATCTGATCATGATTCAATAAAGTTTTGCTACAGTAGAAGCAGTAGTCGTTTTGAGTGTGTAGCTACTGTTGAAATAATTACTGCTGAAAACCTGAGCTCTTGGGTGGCGGTCCAGGGTGGAGACCTTGGCGGCCCAATTCTCGGCTGGCTAGACTGGCTCTTGGGACGTGGAACGTCACCTCTCTGGTAGGGAAAGAGCTTGAGCTGGTGCACGAGGTTGAGAGATACCAACTAGAAATAGTTGGGCTCACCTCAACGCACAGCTCGGGCTCTAGAACCATACTCCTGGAGAGGGGATGGACCTTAGCCTTTTCTGGAGTTGTCCCGGGTGAGCGGAGACGGGCAGGTGTGGGTATTCTTGTATCCCCCCGCCTGGTTTCCTCTATGTTGGGGTTTTCCCCGGTGGACAAAAGGGTCGTTTCCCTACGCCTTCGGGTTGGAAAACGGGCCCTGACCATCGTTTGTGCTTATGCACCGAATGATGTGTCAGAGTACCCACCCTTTTTGGAGTCTCTGACTGGTGTGCTGGAAGGCGCTCCTCTTGGAGACTCCATTGTCCTACTGGGGGACTTCAACGCACACGTGGGCAATGACAGTGAAACGTGGAGGGGTGTGATCGGGAAGTACGGTATTGGACTTCTGTGCTAATTACAGTTTATCCATAACGAACACCATGTACAAGCATAAGAGCATCCATATGTGCACTTGGCACCAGGATGCCCTAGGTCGCAGGTCAATGA